>JBBPUM010000070.1:0-38025 GCA_038094695.1 Chiua aff. virens
CCTAAATGGCAATGGAAAAATATGGGAAAATAACTATAAAATAGAGTGATTAGGATAGTATTATTGAGAGAGCACCAATGGTCAGATTATGGTGGTGGTCAGCAAGGTGTCAGCAAGGTGTCAGCAAGGATGTCAGCAAAGTGGTCAGCAAGGTTTAGAGTGATTGTAACAGTTAGCAGTTTGAGGGTCTGACACACTGGCAGTCTCCTTGCCTAACTTTTATGATACCCCAGAGATCAGCACAGATGAGCAATGTATGCATATGAACTTGAACATGTCAAGTGAGATAGTTGACCTCATTGAAATGTGACATCATGGTGATATTAAAGATAGATGACATGATTGACTGAAGTCATAATGGACATAGCAATGAAAATACTGTTTGTTTTCAATAGCCCAAACCAGCTCCAGTTTGATCCAATATGGGCATGCATGGATGCAACAGGCTATACAGGCAGAGAAAATGGCCCAGAGCACTGGTAATCCACAAGCTGAGTTGACTTTGTATCTCTCGAGTCAGTTGGAGGAGGACATAGGTGGTGACATTGTACATTAGTGGGGGGTGAGTTTGCCATGATGCACTGTGACTACTATCTCCTACTACTGACTAATGTGTAATATTAGCACCATTCTATTCAGTACCCCACTCTTGCCCAGATGGCCCGAGACTATCTTGCTATTCAAGGGTCAGCAACGAGTCCTTCTGAGCGAGCATTCTCATCTGGTGGTCTTATGGACACTCCTCATCACAACCGGCTTGCACCCCATGTCTTCAAAGCTCTACAATTATTGAAGGGTGGCTACCACAATGGACACAATCAACTTGCAGCAGTCCAGGTACAGGCTCATGTAACCCAAGCAGCAGGACATGAAGATTTTGCTCTGTCTGAGATGCACGACTCGACTGCTAGCATGTTGGAGTAATTAGCTATGATGTATACTAGTACTTACTAGGCTCTTGAACACGTTTGAACATGTCCAGACGTGAACCAAATGTGTGGTCACGTTCACTACCAGTCACATTCAGTGTTCAAAAATATGGTTGAACTGAACGCTACATTCAGTTCAGGGTTCATGAAAGTCATCAAAGAACTGAATGCATGCAACACTAATATGGGTTGGAGCAAGTGTGAGTGGTAAAAGTGGATGTATGCTATCATCTGTCATATTGAAAAATTATATACTAGAAACACAACTGGCTGACAAGGCATGACAAAGTAGTAGGTGTTATTCATGATAATGGACAAGATACATACAGTAGTGTGAAAGACTACAAGATAGTCTAGGCACTGTATTATATAAGCAGTAGAATAGCAAACAATTCTACTCCAACAATAAGATGTTGTTCAATAGGATTAGGATATTGGTACAGTCTTGACATGAGGTGAATAAGACAAGAATGATATAGAAAGGAGGTTACAAAAGAGTACAAATGTAACAGATAAAGTCCTACAATATAGTGAGTACATCTATACTCTTCAAGGAGTCTGATTAATATTTTTAACTTGTATTTTTAATTATTGTTATACTTGTTCTAGGTAGAGTCAAGTATAGACTTGTATAACAAGGGTCACTATACAGCTGCAATACCTCTAGAGTCTGCTAGTCTATTAGCAAGGAGTTAAGAGAGAAGATTTCAAGAGAATACTCAAGGTAGATTTGGACAGATCTAAAATACATTGGTAATAGGTATGGGTTTATACACTGTTAAAAAGTGGTCTGTGTAAAGGACAGAACTAATACAATTGGACTAAAGAGAGAAAGAGGATATCTTATCAAATGTGATAAGAGTGGACCTTGATAAAGATGAAATGACTAAAGTACTATAGAGTGTAATTAGAGTGATGAAATTAGTAAGCCAGTGATAGTAAGGTCAAAGTGGCACTTAAATAGCAAAAACACTAGTCCAAAGGAAAAATATAGCTATAAAGTGAAAGAGTATTAAGTAATATAGGAAGAAAGAGGAGTAAAAGAGAAGAAATCATGACAAGCATTTTAGTGGGTTCAGATGATGAATGGGTTGTCTATGACTATGATGGAGTGGTCTGGACAGCACTAGTTTATTCTTCAAGTTGTCCTTGTTCCATCTGATCTAACTACCCTGCTCAGCTAGTAGTTATGTACATCTTGACTTGGAATGGGTTGTATCATGTACTATTTGTCATGCTAGGCCCAACTTCACTGACACCCTCACCCTCTTCTGGCCTCCTTGGACCTTCAACTCCTTGTGACACATTTATTTTGATATACACTTAATCCCATCATCTTTAGAACATATCTCACTATGTTTACTGCTTTTAACAACCTTGTTGCAGTGTGGATCAACCTTAGTGGCTCTTGACTTAACCTAGACCTCTTCCTCACCTCACTTTGAAATAGAACAGGAACATCTGGTAACATTAGATGATCTTGATCCTGAAGATGAACTAGATGTTGACAAGGATATAGCACTACATGTTGATGCATTCTCTAATAAGGATGATCAAGCTGAAGCTGAGATTGAGGATTTGTTAGAGACAAATTTATAATTATAGTTTACTCTTTGTGTATAACTCAAGGACTGTGGTCCTTGTACTTATGATTTTGATATCTTGGATTTACATTTTGCATTACTCAATGAAGTACAAGGAGTCCTTACTCAGTGCTCAATGTGCTACTATATTTGATATATGTACTAGTAGTAGAAGTTTAGTGCAAATTTGAGAAAAGTTGGTACAAATTGAACTAGGCTCTTCTAGCTTTCCATATACTTGTCCACAATTATATACTTTGCTTGACAAGGTTTCTCTTGCACTCAAAAGTCCATCATGAGAAAGTGACCATTGGAACATTTTCTCCTTTTTGATCTTACTAGTATTGACTTCAGGAGTTCTTACACATTGGGGTTTTCAACATTTTGAGATCATTTTTATATGACTGAGAAGGTAATTCAACATATTATATCCTACAATTCCATTATGGGACTTACAATATATTTTATTTTTGGGTAATTTGAATATTTCTCAAAAGTATAACTGTTGTGTGAAATTTTGAGGGGTCCATAATAAGATAATCTTTTGATAGCATGCTCAACATATTATATTTTAAGCAATCTTGATGTATCCCTCAATATAATATGTTGAGCATGCCATCAAAAGATTATCTTATCATGGACCCCTCAAAATTTCCTACAATAGTTATACTTCTGAGAAATATTTAAACTATCTGAAAATAAAATATACTGCAAGCCCCATAATGGAATTGTAACATATAATGTGTTGAATTACCTTTTCAATTACATAAAAACAGCCCCAAAATGTTGAAAACCCCAATGTGTTACCTTCTTTGTATTGTCATGCTGTCTTGCATTCAGGCAGGGTGGTCAAGCAATGTTTCTGCCGTTGCAGGCAACATTTCCGAGTTATGTAGTACTCACTATTGACGTTGAAATAGTGCTTACCTCCAATGCCCTGTGAGAGCGTGGAATCTTTAATCTTCACTTTGGGGACCCCCATCATCAAGATGTAGAATCTCTACTTCTGCCCGGCCACCTGTACAACCACTTCCCTACGCCAGATCTAGGGGATCTCATGCATCAATCTGTGTCACTCGGACGAACACCTTGATTGTACGCGAGAGCCAAATCTCGTTGCCGCTAGAGTCATATGCGTCTCCTCCGCCCTAGGTTCACCTGCATTCGGGACCGCACAGGTCACTCCTTCCATCAGCCAAGGTCCACCATCAGTGAGACATCCTCAGCCGCAGCATCTGGTTGAGATGCTGCCCCAGTAGCATGGATCTCTTGCAAGTGCTGTGCGTGACGTCATTGAAAAGTGGCGTTTTGTGAGGGAACGATGAAGGGGCAGTCTCAATATCACTCGCAGAAGCAACAAGCGATTTCAAGACTAAAGAACATACAGGATGGAACGACTACTTATATACTGACTACGTTAGGGCAGGAACTTACATAAATGGAAACTGGGTAAAGGGTAATGACGTCAGAAGCTGACTGATGGTTCGGGCACGTGACTCGGGCTGAATAAGTAAGCGTAAGCAAGAATGAGTAATCGGCCGATAGGGCAAAGGGGAAAGAATAGGGGTAGATCCTGACATTATCCCCCCTCTAAGGCGAAGTGTCCGCACGAGCGGGAATAGGAGGAATATCGAAACAAGAAATATGGAAACGATCAAAGGATCTGCGGAAGTCGTGGAATTCCGGATCGGTAAATACACCAGAGGGCGAAGGAAGAGGAATGCCATGGCATATGGGACAGGTACATGGTGAGTCAACATCAGAGGAACGGATTTTGATCCGATGTGGGTCACGAGGTGCTTTGGGATGTTTCTGATGGAAGTCAAGGACGGATTTTGTCGCGTGTTTCATTTCCGACAATTTAATCCATTCGTTTTCTTCCCTAGGGAAACCTTTCCAGGCGACAAGGTATTCTATGGTGCCTCGGCGTTCTCGTGAATTGAGTATAGTCTCAATTTCCTGATGTTCAAGCTGACCGACGATATCGGGAGGGGGAGGAGGAGGAATTTCTTGTGATGGGAAGTTTCCAGATCGATAAGGACATAATAATGATTCATGGAAAACAGGGTGGATTCCTCTCCATCGACGATCAAGTTTGAGTTTATAGGACGAAGCGCCTACTTTCTTTTCGACGGGAAAAGGACCATATCGTTTGTCATCCAATTTCTTGGATGGTCGTTCCGATCTGATATTCGTAGCTTCGAGAAGAACAAGATCTCCAGGTTTATACTCGATTGATGGTCGAGCCTTTTGATCATAGAATTTCTTCATTGATTCGGCTGCTGATGTGAGTGCCTTTGTGGCGGCATCTCTGTTTGTTTTCATTTGATCGATGAATTCATCAGCGGCTTGATTTCGAAGCTTTTGTGGTTTGTCTGAAGTCCAAACACGAGGATTGTGACCATAATTGATCATAAAGGGAGAGAAGCGAGTGGCAGATGTTGAATTGTTATTGTGGGCGAATTCGGCAAGTGCAAGCCAATCGACCCAATCGTCTTGTCGGTGATTGACGTAAAGACGGAGATACTGTTCTATTTCTGCGTTTACTCTTTCTGTTTGTCCGTCTGTTTGTGGATGGAATGCAGTTGAAGGATTTCCATCAATTTTGAGTTCTTTGTATAATGAACTCATGAACGACGAAACAAAGTTTGATCCTCGGTCGGATATAACCTTGGTTGGAATACCATGAAGTTTGAAGATTTGATCAACGAAAATGCGTGCAACACCTTGTGCTGTGATATCGGTGTTAATGGGTACAAGGCGCGTCATTTTCGAATATCGATCAACAACGACAAGGATTCCATTCTTTCCTTTCGATTCGGGTAAGGGTCCAATGAGATCGACAGATATGACTTCCCAAGGACGGGAGGGAATATCATGCGGTTTTAGCGGTGTCTTTTGTTTCTCATGTTGGACTTTGGTGCGTTGACATTTATCGCAACCTTTAACAAACCGTTCTACGTCTTTTCGTAGGGTTAACCAGTCATGTCCTTGCGCTTTTAACAAGTCAATGGTGCGGCGGATGCCGGGATGACCTGCTGTTGGATGATTATGCGCTTGGATAATCAGGTTTTCCTGTTGTTCGGGTGACAAAACCGAACAGACAAAAAGATCGTCGGAAAGCAAGACAACATTTTTGTTGTCATCATCCCCCCTCTGGAAGTCTGGCCTCCGGGACAGAGGATCCGCAGGATTGGATTTGCCGGGCTGGTGCACGATCGTGAAATGATACTGTTGGAGAATTAAACTCCATCGTGCCTGACGGCGAGAGAGATCCTGTGGTTTACGGAAGAACTCAAGGTTCTTATGATCCGTCCAGACCTCAAAAGGTTCATCAGCGTCGATAAGGTAATGACGCCATTCTCCGAGAGCAAAGATTATTGCCAGGGTTTCTAAGTCGGCCGTATGGTAATTACGTTCGGCTTGTTGTAATGACTTCGAAATATAGGCAACGGGATGGAATATACCATCATCCTGCTTTTGGGAGAGGACTGCGCCGATACCGTATTGTGACGCATCTGTTTCCACCCGGAAAAGTCCTTTTGGGGCCGGAACAGCGAGGGCAGGGGAGGACGTGATAGCATGTTTCAGCTTATCGAACGCTTCCTGACACTCGGGGGTCCATTTCCATTCGTTCTTTTCCGAGGTAAGCGCATTGAGCGGATGCGCGATTGCGGCAAAGTCCTTTACGAAACGACGATAAAAGTTAAGGAATCCAAGGAAACCTCGGACTGTCGTTCGATCGGTTGGGACTGGCCAATCTGCAATTCCTTGGACTTTTATAGGATCCATTTTCACTTCTTGGTGCGAAACGATAAGACCTAAGTATTCTGTTTCGGTCTGTTCGAAATCACATTTCGTGTGTTTAAGGTACAACTTGTTCTTACGAAGTACCTCAAGGACTTCTCGAACGACCTTTCGGTGTTCTTCGAGAGTCGAAGTGAAGATGATGATATCGTCCATATAGATTAACACATGTCCGGCGTTGATTAAATCCCGGAACAAGTGGTTCATCATCGTTTGGAATGTTGCAGGCGAATTGGTTAATCCGAAGAACATTACAAGAGGTTCAAAGAGTCCTCTGTTTGTTCGGAACGCTGCTTTCCATTCGTCTCCTTCCTTCATTCGGATATTGTTGTAACCCCACCGTATGTCAAGCTTGGTGAAGTAGTGGGCTTGTTGCAATTTATCAACAAGTTCCGAAATGAGAGGAAGCGGATATCGATTTTTGACTGTTATGGCATTCAACTTTCGATAATCCTGAACAGGACGAAGGGTGTTATCCTTTTTTTTGATAAAGAAGAAGGGCGAAGCGAATTCGGATTTTGAAGGACGAATCTTTCCTGCCTTTAGGTTTGATTCAAGGAATTTGTCAAGTTCCTCTTGTTCTTTTGGGGAAAGATTGTATATTTTGCCGTCGACTTTGTGCGGCCCAGGTATGAGATCTATGGCGTGATCCCAAGGACGGCGTGGGGGTAGCTCATCGTCGACTTTTGGCTCAAAGACGTCCTTATAATCATGGTAGCAGGAAGGTACTACTCCTTCAAATGTTTTCGCGTTAGCGGCAGCTGACTTATGTAGAATGTCGAGCTCTTGTGCCGTATGGCGAGAAACAAGTTCGAAGAGGCGATCACCCTCCTCCCATGTACGAGTTAACTCCGGATACTCGTCAACGGGGTCAAGGTCATCAGGGTCCACATTCAACAAGACCGGCAGATCATCCAATCTCTCATGGTTATCGCAAGAGAAGGAGATTTTGTTCTTTGCCCAGTCAATGTTGGGATTATGTTTGCGGAGCCAATCATAACCAAGGAAGACAGGGTTTGTCCCAAGGTCAGTGGCCGCGAGGTGGATGAGTTCTGCATGACCCTGAATCGTTAACGTGGCTTGCACAAAGTGCGTTATTTCGCCACCAGAGTTTTTGGAACCATCGGCATTGTATACCGGCATTGGACGAGGTAGTTCGTGTGTGGGTATCTTATATTTCACCACAAACGATTTGTCAATGAGACAACCGGTGCACCCGGAGTCTACCAAGGCTTTTACCGTCAATGTTGATCCGTCGGCAGTTTCCAAGGTTCCTTCCAGATCTAGTTGGTGTATTTTCTTTAATGATCTGGAGGATCGTCGAACTATCAATGGTTTCTTTTGCAGTTCAAGGAGGATCAATTGTACTATGTTTAGATCTCCTTTTGCAATTCGTTCGACGAGGTCTTTGTTTACCTCGGGTATCCGACTTTCATGGACAAAGGTGCGGAGATGGCGTAACGCGCGATCAAGGTCACAATCGCAACATACTTTCCAAATCCATTCGATTGACCATGGATCGATGGTGTTTAACCATGAAGGCCTTGCCGTCCGCTCAACAGTAGGTGCGACAGAGGGTTGTACGATTTTCTCTTTCTTTTGGACATTTCGGGGCCTGTCGGGCGTCTCCCCGGTCGCTCGTTTGAGGATCGTATACTTGGGTTCTGTTTGGGTTTCGTTGTTTTCACAGATCTTATCGGACAAATCTCGGAGGACTGACAAACAAGAATATGCATTCGACGAAGGCATTGTCCTATTACTACAATATTCCGAGACAACAGACGAAGTAGGAGTCGTGACTATAGATACTTTGTCCGATTCGATAGGAGAAGTAGCCGATCTGTTATCTACTCTCCTTTTCCAAAACCCTTCTTATCAAGTTCGGCCACTTTGGCCTCAAGTTCCTCAGCGGTATGGTACGTAAAAGATTGTCCAGCAAGATTAATCGTACGGGCAACAGCAGCGCGACGTTGAGGTTTGTGATCCGCACATGGCCATGGTTTGCCACATTTGTAACACTTTCCTTCCGCGCGTGCTTTAGCGATGTCCATGGGAACACCTTGACCACCAAACGTCCCTGTAGCGTTGGGGTGAACTTCCGCAGGCTTACTGTTTGCCTGTTGCTGCGGTTTGTTCTGGTAGTTAACCCACGGTTTCTTCTGCGGTTGGTTTCGCGAACGAGATTGCTTTTCGCGGAGTTCGATCTCGCGAAGCGTCGTGTCTGCGACTATCAAGGCTTCTTCCCATGCTGTTAGGCTAGGGGTGGTTGACTTGACAAGGTCAAACCGTTGAAGCTTGACCGTCTTGACAATCTCATTTTTGATTCCATGGCGCGCGATGTGAATGAGTTGTGTCGCATGGTGGACAATGTTCCACTGTGCTTTGCGAATCAACTGTCTCATCCGTACGAAGAATTCCTCAACGGTCTCGTTGGACTTTTGCGTTAGTCCCATGAGTTCTTCCTCTGCCTCGCGTCGAAGGCCAGCAGGTAAGAAGACCTCATCAAGATGTCTGTAGAATTGGTCCAGTGAGTCCCGAAGGATATGATCTTCTTCTTCGTAGTTATCGGCAAAACGCCCGGCAGAGCCAGGACCATGCATATACGACAAGATGATGTTAATCGCCGACTTTGGGTCAGGCGTCTTGGGGAAACCGCGGAGGTATGCTTTCACGCGTTTCAACCAACTAACGTAATCATCTTTCTTGCCGGAGAAATGCTCTGGCTTAGCGGCATAGGATTTTCCAAAACCTGAGGATGATCTGTCCGGCTTCGGAACGGGATTCTGTCCTGGTCTGGTCCATCCTTCTGATTCCAGCCACATCGCAACGACATCATCCAACCCGTTCATATCGGGGTCGAGGCGTTGGCGTTCGGAATCGGTAAGTGTGTATGGCAACGGGGGTTGACCAGCCCTCTGGCCAATGTCTTCTACTCTCCGGTACCACAAGCGATAGTTTAAACAAAACTCGATTACATTGCCCGAGGCAACGTTTAGCGGAGCAAGTTTTGGTTCCGACGGTTGTGCCGTTGGTGTGGACGTGTCCATTGGTTCGCCCGTAAGTTCAGGCGGAAATTGTGTGGCTGGAAGGGCAGGTTGTGGTGCACGAATTGTCACCGGAGATGGGGAAGGTGCACGCGAAGAGCGTGAAGCTCGCGACGCGGGACGGGAATATGGGTGCGACATTGTAAACGGACAAAAACTGTTTATTCGTCTATCTCTTCTTCTCGGTACTGATATACACGAGGTATAGGAGGCGGACTATGGTAATACGGGAGAAATTGAGTCAAAAGGTAGGCAAGATGCCGTTCACAAGGGTGATGAAGAAAGTCGCGAAGCGCACGGATACGACGGTAGTAAATGTCAAAGTTTGTAACTAAGAGTTCCCACTCAGTTGGAGCCCTTTCGCTTTCTGGTCTTTGTGGTCTCTCCAACGTAGCGCTTTGGTTTCTGTAGGCGGCTCTTAGGTCGTAGATAGGGGCGCGCCGGATAAAGGGAATTGGAAAGACGGATGTAACGTGGGGGCGAATAGAAGCGGAAACAAGAGTCTGCGCAGCGTCTAGTGCGAGACAGGATGATTAGTTTTCGGGGTAAACGGGGATGATTGGTTCCTCGGTGGTAACGGCCCAAGAAACAACAACGACGCGGTAGTTTGGTACTCTTTGTTCTTCTCGCTTGTACGCAAAGAAGACAGGAATGCGGCAGAGAAGAACGAGGATGAAGGCAGCGAATACGACGACAGGAATGAGGAGGAGATCCAGGGTTATGGGAACGGCTTGATAACGTATACCAACTTAGGTTCCGTTCCTACCAAGATCGTAACTACTGATACGCTCAGCAAGCGGGCACAATGACTGTGTGCGAAGAGAGGTTGAAGGAAATCGACGCGCGGGGCGGAAGGATTGGTGTGCTAAAGGTAAAGGACGAGATCACAAGTCTCGATGTGTAGAACCGGAACAGCTGAGCTACACTGGCAGCGACTTGATACGTCAAGTGGAACGAGCCCTTAATCCAGCAGGGGTACTCGCGCTGGGAGCAATTATCGCAAGCTCAACGTAGCAGCCTCTCGCGCTCTGCTAATACGCACTAAACAATTGAATGGATATCCCGAACAACGTCTAGACCACTCAACAAGGGTATTGGAGAGCGTCGGTTCTGCACCGTATTATCACGAACAATTCGTGACCAACCGAGATGCTGATCTCTGCAGTGGATCTCAATAGAGTTCGCTTGTCCCTGCGACCCGGGATGTGCTTTTCGCAAGCAGCGGCGTCAACGACGAAGGAAAAGAGGATGAAGCAAGTCAAGGAGGAAGTCTCCCGACAAGGCAAGTAAAAGAGGATAGAGGAGCTCGGCTTCGAAGTGAAGGGGAGCGAAGAGTCTTGAAATTATGTGAGGGAACGATGAAGGGGCAGTCTCAATATCACTCGCAGAAGCAACAAGCGATTTCAAGACTAAAGAACATACAGGATGGAATGACTACTTATATACTGACTACGTTAGGGCAGGAACTTACATAAATGGAAACTGGGTAAAGGGTAATGACGTCAGAAGCTGACTGATGGTTCGGGCACGTGACTCGGGCTGAATAAGTAAGCGTAAGCAAGAATGAGTAATCGGCCGATAGGGCAAAGGGGAAAGAATAGGGGTAGATCCTGACATGTTTCCGGCCTCAACATATCTTTGCTTTTCCAGCATCCACCAATCGAGCGCACACGCCACCTTAGGTCTACGCAATTGTTCCCTTTCCACACGCATCGGAGTGCGCTGACGGTGCACGGCAGTCTCCACAGAAGCGTATGGTCGATGACCTTGAGTATCGTATCAGTCTCCTGTTTGGGGCGTTTGACTGCGAGACATTTTCCAAGCTGGTTGCTCGCGCTGCGGTATCGACGGTGTGGCACGGCTATGGCTGATCGGATCAATATTTGTTGGCGACTAGTTACTGCCCCACGATCGGGATCTTATTCTCCTCGATCCACTCACCGAGGTTTGCACACAGACGATATCGGATTGTGGACAACGGGTATCAGGCAGTTGATCATGTACCTTTGAGAGATCGAGGACGCGAGTATGGAAAAGACGCCATAGTGTGGAATACACGATGTTGGACTTTACAGATCATTTCTTTGTTTTCCTCGCTCGTTACGAATATCGAAATTGTTCAATCCTAGCATGAGGCTCTCGTACTATCAGATAATGTTTTCCCGCTATTAGAATTTAAGGCCATAGGTTCGTCGGAGCTCGAGACATAATGGGTACAAAAATGAGCGACGGGGAAGTCTACCTTAGGTATACTATCTTTGGTAAGGACCCGATGGTTTGTGTTAACTACAAAGCGAGACGGCGTCTCCCGACCTCGCCATCCTCAGCATCTGCAAAAATCCCATCAAGGACACCAGCCTGCGTCAACAGTTTCTCAATGATCCATTCTTCCTGGATCATGCCAGCATATGCAAGGGTCTTCAATTCGAAGTACTTTGGCCTCAAGTCATCGTACGAGTTGTACACGCGCGACTTGACATCGAGTTCTGGGAACCACGAAGTCGCAGTTGAGGCGTGGGATTGATTTGGCCCAGGCATATGGGCACAGAGTGGCGTCGTCGACCCCGAGACCGCCGTCACCACTCTCTTCCTGTAGGCTCATCATGCTAGGTATCATGTCCATGCCGATCCTCATGTTCACGGCTTGTGCCATGAGCTTGACCGGGAATGGTAGGAGGGCAAGGATAGCTTGCCAGGTGGATGGGGGCTCGTGATGAGGTTGTGCCGACGTGCTGGGGACAGGGCAAGCAAGCCACGACTCGACTTCATCCTCCCATTTGTCAAGGAGACCTTCCCAGACGACGCGACGGACATACGGGCCGTAGTTGCTGCCATGGAGGAAGAGCTCAACGCCTGCGAGCGGAAGGGGATGAGAGTAATTATGAGAGAGAGCTCATGCGCTCCGTGACGAGAAGACTGTCCCATACTTTGTGGAGGTCTGGTGTCAAGTCCCCGAAGAGGACACAAGACGATGAATATCGACGCGATAAGCAGAAAAAATGGACACGCACTCGTAGTATGTCCCTCAAATGCAACCTTGTCATCGTTACCACTACGGTTTCGGTTAGTGAGGCATGTCGCCAACAAAGTGAATCAAAAATTTGAGTGCATCCTTGACGTATTCCGGTACGTCCTTTCTATCCTTCTTGTCGATAATGGATGACTTCCCGTAGGCTTTAGACTCGTGATTCTGCTCCGATCAGTCAGTCAGGTGCATTGCTGTCATTGACCCATACACCACCGTTGAAACGTTGAAATACGCCGTACTGAAGCGGCTGTGACTCCGACATCGGAGTTGGGAAAAAACTGCTTCAAGTTCAAATTGCAGCGCAATTTTGCGGATGCCCAAAAACATTGCGCAAAGGTGAGCTTCAGGCCGGTTCCTGTTCCATGATGATATCAACCATTCTCGAGTCGGTGATGGGCTCCAATGATCCTTTCCTCGAACATGCATCACCAACTGAACCACATTCTTTATTACTCCCTTGTCTCGAACTAGACTAACAATTACAAAGGTTTTCTTGCAGGGGACGCTGAACGGTGAGGCGTTGTGCTAGGTGAGCATATATTCTTCGACAATGTTCACTTCGAGGATGTTTTATCAACATACAAGCATATGTCCAATCTTTCATGATGGACTCTTTTTTCCTGAGAACCCAATTTCGGTTTCTTGTGTACTTGACGCTAATCCTGAATTCTTTGTAGTGATTGCCTTCTCGATCATTGTACTCTGTAACAAGTAGACGTGTACCCTCCTTAGTCAAATATCAGTCGACATTGGGATTTGGTACACAGCACCTCTGAGGCCAACGAGGCGGGAGTCCACAGTTGGATCGATTGGTGCTCCCAGGCGTGAACTTGTCGTCCCGTTTCCAAGCACACAGTACATACTCGCCACCTACACCAAGCAATCCCATCACCAGTCACGGACCTACACGCTTACCTCTCCAGCGTCCTGTGAGAGTGCAGAACCGTCAATATCCACTTCAGGACCTCTGTCATCAAGGCATAAGATCTCTGCCTCTGCCCAGCCACTTGTACGACCAGAAGGGGACTTCATGCGTCAATCTGTGCCACTCGAACAAACACCTGGAGTGCCGGATTTCATTGCCGCTAGAGTCATGCGTCTCTGTCCTAGGTTCCGTAAGGACTCCATGCCCCACCTCAACTTACCTCAACTCACATACCGCTTCATGCGCACTTGCCACTCTAGGCTCACCTGCGTCCTAGGTCGTACAGGCCACTCCCGTCAACCAAGCTCCGCTATTGGTGGGGAGACATCCTCAGCCACAGCATCCGACGCATCGAGACGCTGCTTCAGTAGTATGCATCTCCTCCAGGTGGTCCCCCAAATACTGTACGTGACGTCCTTGAGAAGTGGCGTTTCCGTGCCCGACGTATCTTTACTTTTCTAGTATCCGACGATCGCACGCACGCGCCACAGTCTGCGCAACGATTTGTGACATGTCGACGGACTCCGACTTGGTGCATTTGAAGCAAAAGTACCTGTATGGTTCATTCCCTTTCCACACACATTGGATCGCGCGCTGACAGTGCACGATAGCCTCTACAAAAGTGTATGGTCGGCGGTGGCCTCGAGTATCGTACCAACCCTCTGTTTGGCGCGCTTAACTGCACCACGTTTTCCAAGCTGGTTGTTCGCGCTGCCGTATCGACCGCGTGGCACAGCTATGACTGATCGCATCGATATTGGCTGGCGATTACTGGCTACGATCGAGATCTCATTCTCTTCGTCACCCGAGGTTCACACACAGACGATACCGGACTGCGGGCAACGGGTATCAAGTAGTTGATCGTGTACTCATGAGAGGTCGATGACGCGGGCATGGAAAAGACGTCATAATATGGAACGTGTTTTGCGAATCGTCTGTCTTTCTCGCTCGCTCCGAATATCAAAATCGTACGCCAGCTTGGAATAGACAACAGCCATCGTGGCGTCTCGATAGTTAGACCCACTGAACAACAAGCAGATACTATGAGACTCTCGTACTATATTTTTCTCTTGTTGGTAGGAAAAATTTAAGACTATAAATTTGTTTATGTAAGTACAATGAGTACAAAAATGAACGGCGGGGAAGTCTATCTTAGGTATACATATCCTTGGTATATGACTCGACGGTCCCTGTTCATTACAAGGAGAGACGACGTTTCCTGATCTCGCCATCCTCTGCATCTGCAAAAATCCCATTAAGGACACCAGCCAGCCGAACACCAGCCTGCGTCAACAGCTTCTCAATGATCCATTCTTCCTGGATCATGCCAGCATATGCGGGGGTCTTCAACTCGAAGTACTTTGACCTCAGGCCATCGTACGAGTTGTACATACGCGACTTGGCGTCGAGTTCTTTGGGAACTACGAAGTCGCAGTTAAGGCGCTGGATCGATTTAGCCCAAGCATACGGACACAGGGTGGCGTCATCGACCCCGAGACCACCGTCACCACTCTCTTCTTGTAGGCTCATGTCCATGCCGATCCTCGTACTCATGGCTTGCGCCACGAGCTTGACCGGGGATGGTAAGAGGGCAAGAATAGTTTGCCAGGTGGATGGGGGCTCGTGGTGAGGTTGTTCCGACGTGCTGGGGGCAGGGCAAGCAAGCCACGACTCGATTTCGTCCTCCCATTTGTCAAGAAGACCTTCCCAGACGACGCGACGGACGTATGGGTCGTAGTTGCTGCCATGGAGGAAGAGTTCGACGTCTGCGAGCGGAAGGGGATGGGAGTAATTTGAAGAGAGAGAGCTCATGCGCTCCGTGATGAGAAGACTGTCCCATACTTTGTGGAGGTCTGATGTCAAGTCCCCGAAGAGGATGAATATCGATGCGATAAGCAGAAAAAATGGATACGTACTCGTAGTGTGTCCCTCAAATGCAACCTTGTCATCGTTACCACCACGGTTTCGGTTAGTGAGATGGAGTGGCTGGTGCATGTCGCCAACAAAGTGGATCAAAAATTTAAGTGCATCCTTGACGTATTCTGGTACGTCTTTTCTATCCTTCTTCTTGTCGATAATCGGAATGGTAGTCGCCTTGTGCTCGACCTCGTACTCTCGCAAGATGGTAGAGGTATTCCGGACGGCAGACAGCACATTGATATGCGTTCTGCCTTCCCAGCCATGTTCGCCGGGAAAGGCGCAGTGCTGACTGGGATGGTCGTCCACGGCACCGACGTAGTGTAGCGGCCCCGTCCATCTGTATTTTGGCAGCCCGCGGATATTGTCCGCCCATGACGCGACGGGCGCGAGATGACACGCGCCCTTGTATTCGAGGATGTGACAGAGTTTGGGCATCACCGAAGGATGGAGATGCATTTCTGCAATGGTTGCAACAACTTCATGGCCTGTGTATCCCAATGCCGTTAGTGGGTCCATTGGAACTTCCAAGCGACGTACCGACGGCGCCCCAGGCCAATGTTTGAGGTATGAGCGCGGCACCAGCAGTGAATGTAAAGACGGACAGGAGACGCATGGTGGGTATGGTGGGTATCTGCAGAGAGCAGGCAGAACTTTCCCCCGACTGTCCTTGTTGTTCTTATACTGGCCTGAAAGGGTGACTGCTTTTAGAGAGCTCGCCAAATGCGAGCACACAGCCACCTTGACCATTGACACGATAGGCTCGCTTACCGCCATTGGACGCGGGAACCTTTTGCCTACGGCCAATCGGATTACATGGACCATCTTGATCAGGTTCTGGCCTCAGATCGCCAAGCAGGCTGTTCCCTATTGTTTGGGTCCAGGACACCGGTTCTCACGGCAACTGAAAGTCGTGCCTGCAGCAAAGGGTTCGCTCTACCAGTATGCTGTTAATTGTTACTGTAAGTCGTCCGAGTCGTGACTCGTTTTTCTGGGACCGCCGCAAGCTTTAGGTGAGATCCGTTGATTTCGTGGCTAACAAATCAAGGACTGCCACATATTCTTGTGCGTATACGGTTCCGATTGATGATCGGAACTATAAGTATCAATCTTTCACACCAACTACTACTTACAGAAAGCCACAGATCCACTTCTATCCAACTTTTATCAATTACCGTATTTCGACAGCAATAATCGTCGGGTCGTCAAACCCCTTGGACTCGAATCTGTCGCATGCAGAATCTGAGCCACTCTCGTGGAACGAATGCCCGTTGCAATTCGTACATCACAGATGTAACTACGGCAAAATTCTGACATTGAAGAACGAAATCGAGACTCCTCGAGCTCCCAGCGCTGTAAAAAATCCCTTCTTTGCGATGCTGAAATGAACATCACAGTCCAACTCTACTTAGGAACCTGGGTCGCTTCCGCAACGATCGCCAGCTGGGACCCACAAGCTGGGCGGTAGAACTCTGATAGTTACTTTGAGCTCTTCAGCACAACTGATAAAAGATAACTTTACTTACGACATCCAGTGATGTGCGGAATCGGTCTTGGTGTCGTAGGGGACCAGAATCGCATGGCCTTGCCTGGATGGTGAAGAAAAATTAGCACAAATGAGAATACTGGCGAATAACTGAGGCCGACATCAAGTCGTACGACCAGATATGTTGATCAATTATGATGCGGTATTATACTACCACTGGTAAATCATTCTCATTCGAGTTTTCCTCGAATGAATAGCTACTACATGGACGATGATGGTTATAAGAGGTCCATAAGGAAAGTATACCCACCTCATACAATGAGGCAGTAACCACTATCTCCAGTACTGCGCTGCGGCAGTTGATGCTCGTAGGTTTTTAAAAAATTGTCTGAGACGACAGGTACGATGGATGGGAGGGAGATAACAACTTGAAACTTGTCCATTGAATATGTAGGTCTTCTGGATTCTATGTCATATTTTCTGTTTATTTATATGTACGACGGCCCACAGGAAGAAGTCCACTATTGTTCTACTGAAATATCCATGTGTGGACCACAGCGGACAAGTGTGTTAGCGAGGGACAATGAATTACAGCGTGCTATTAATGAATTCTATATTACACGATAGGTTTGCAACATGTTTGTCAAAAACCTTTGACACGTCGCTTTTCCTGGTCGCCATTGTTTACTACAACCAACTTCCTGGGTTATTTCTTGATTCGGCTTTGATGTTGCTAATGAAGTTCAATATACAGGTCTGAAGTGATGAATCGACCCCCGTAATCCAACACCTTTTCTACTTGATCAAGTTTAACTATCTGCGTCATCGACCCCAAGTCAACTATCCACTCAATGATGTCCACACCCTCTCGATAGTCATACTTTCGACCTCACCCCACATGCCAAGATCTTGCCGACACGATTGGGGTTCTGATGTTGACCATCTTCATTAATTCATTGTCCAAAATAAACCCCATTTGATCAAACATTTGCGCGTTGTCACCGGTAACGAAATCGCCGATCAGAGCGTGGCTTCCGTCGACGTTCTATTTGGAGGTCGTCGTCGGAGACGCAACAAGCTGGATGATGAGCGGGAACATCATTGTCCCTAGTATTCCGGCACGAAAAAACCTTGCTCGCACCGTCTCATCAATTACTTAAAAAGCCAGTTATGTCATCCTCTCGAGGGATCGATGGATCATCGACAAAAGGCGTTCGCGTATACTACGCGCTTTGGGTCGTACAGGGGGCACGTTCCGTCTACACCCTTAATGATCTACTTCTCGTTATCCACCTACATAAGTTAACCAACGTGATATACATCGGGACACTAGAACACTAAACATGCACCCGGCTTCAAAACGTTTGTCACCACATGCAAAATAACCATCTGGTGGACAACTGGATCGGCGCAGACAATATATGCATCGGAATAAATCAGCCTTGGCTGTTTTGGTTACAACCTAGGCCGTTGAAATTGCTGAGTCGTCTCCATTCGTCTCGGGAAAGGGTAGAAAAAAGCAGGCAATGGATTTGCGTCACATGACGATTGTGTCATATTCTCCAGAAAACAGCTCACCACCGGTTTTTTCGTATGACGTGCTATCGGCTCTGTGGGACCGCCGGATGCGGCCCGGACTTGCACTTGAAAAAGGGAAGTATTATCAAGGAAGGATGGAGCGGCATAGCAAGATAAAGGGTCTGCACGAAGCTCGGCACGGGAGGGGTGGCAGCCAACAGCCGACTGTTGTACTATTGGTGGCAGCCTGATCGATGCCAGAGGGACGACGTGTTTGCATTTGTTTGTTAGAAGCCAACTTTCACTTGCGGGTCTGATCTATCTAGGCCATGTTTCAATTTGGCTTTTCGGATGTTGCTGATGGTATAGACGAGGCATTGTCTACTGGATCTGATATCCTAGTCCCTGCGAACACGGGGTATGCTACTACCTTTTCCGAGGTTGATCTTGATTTGCTGGTATGCATAATGTAACGCTTTCTTCTACCTGCTCACTTCGCCAACCGAGTTTAGCTAGCGGCGTTACCGACACAACTATCTTACACATTTGTCTGCATACCCTCTCCGAGTCCCAATAGCCATGCTCCCTGCCTCAAGCTTGCACGTCGAGATCTTTTCGACGCGCGGTTTCAGTTAATCTCCGAGGGCACCGGTGATGTTGATCCCGCCTCTGCACCCGAAACAAACTCCAGTTCAACATCTGCGCTCAAATTCATTGACAATCCCTCTGATCTGGTCCCCCTCGTGTATGAAGGCGGCCTGAAGACGTGGGAATGCAGTATCGATCTAGCCTATTGTCTCAAGCGAGATGGACATGATGCCAACGCCATAGGTAGACGTACGCTGGAGGTAGATCTCAATATTTCCGATAATATATCTCATCCTCAACCCTTTTTGCCCAGCTAGGGTGCGGTACAGCTGTTCCAACGCTCTGTATCTTACAAGAAATATTCTCATCGCCGATAATCAGTGACACGGAAACACATATACACCTACAAGATTATAATTCCTCCGTTCTACAGCTGGTGACTATGCCGAACGCCATCCTCGCTTGGTGTGAGTGACTGTTTCTCAAACGGAAGGGACCGGCTGTCATACCTTAACTCACGCCTCTTCATTTTCCTTCCGCATCACGGCCACCTAGATACTTCGCGCGCTGGGGATTCTTATCGCAGCTCAAAGTCTCACCAACCGGATGAGGTGGATACAGTGCTCCACATCACCCTCGAGCTCATCCAAGCCTTCAAGACCTCCCTCACCACTCATCATATTCGTCTCCGTTTCTTCTCTGGGTCATGGGATACCTTTAACCTTGCTCACACTGGCGGACCTTATCACCTCGTTCTCACGTCCGAAACCATTTACCGTCCGGACAGCCTCCCGAGTCTGGTGCATCTCATGCGCAACGCGGCGGGGGACGAGCATCATACGTGTCTCGTTGCAGCCAAGACGGTGTACTTTGGCGTCGGAGGTGGTATCTTTGAGTTTGTGCGCTGTGTAAAGTCAATGGTGGATGGCGCCCAAGTGGAGACCATCTGGGAGAAGCCCAGTGGTGTCAGCAGGAAAGTGATGCGTGTTTTGTGGACTCGGTGAACGAATGAGAAGAATAAATTTGTGTCATGAATAGAATCATGCATAACTCGAAGGTGCATCCAATGCTCTGTGTAGCCGCAGTGCCATAAAAATGCGTGGGGCATATGGTGTAGCTGGTTATCACATCCGCTTAGCATGGTGCTACCTGCGGGGGGTCTCCGGTTCGAGTCCGGATTTGTCCACATTTTTGAGCACTCCCTATCTTTCAGCTGAGCCGTGACATATTTTGCCACTTTTCCAGAAAGCCATGTACAAGCTGGACATGTACCCCGGGGAGCCTAGACCGACGCTATACACCGTTTTACGATCGAGAAGTCGAGAAGTACTATTTCGCCTGACGCTCATGGTGCAGTTTGCGGTGCTTTGACTTGGCAGATCCACAATCAATAGTTACAAATGAGCTTACAAACCCAGAATCTTGGTCTGACTATGGAAAGCCAGATAGCCGCGCTCTAAGACATCACGTGCAACGCCCATATTTGGACATATTACCTGCCTTGTATGTCTAGATTGCCAGAGCGACCTCGAGCACCCCGTTCTGATTATGTAACATCCAAAATAATATATACACTGATTAGGCTATGCATCAGACGCAGAGAAGGGATTAACAAGAGCGGAGAACGTAGCGCGAAGTAAATTCAAGTCCGGCTATCCGGCTTTCCATATCTGACCGCCGTGGTCCGTCTTTGATTCCCAAATATCGGACCAATTTATCATTATCACACGCAATCTGTGTCAAGAATGGCCTCAAAAGCTCACACAAAGATGCTTCAGAAGCATCATGCAGAGCGCCTGAGTGTACACCCTATCGTTTCATGATGTTTGACATCCACCACTTGTTTGTGTCTTTACTGGGTCTTGTCTTTTTCCGGCATGCCGAGTGGAGCTTTCCCCACCAACGGCCGGAGATTGCACATGCAAGTAGTAAGTCGATAGCCATTGTCGGCGCTGGGAGTGCTGGCCTTGCGATGCTACGTGCGCTCGTCGACCTCGAGGAAGACCTGCAAAGTAATCTCGATATAGTAGTATATGAGCAGCGCCGAGATGTGGGTGGAATCTGGTTGAACCCATGGCACTGTCGCTGACTCCTTAACCTGGTCACACAGGCTTCCAGACCCCCAGCCCGTCCGTCCCCCCACCCTTCCGGAAACACCACTGTACCCCAACCTCCACACCAATGTTCCCGTTCCCAGGATGACCTTTCCTAGCTTTCCGTTCAAGTTCCCGCCTCAAACCTCTCTATTCGCGCATCACGACTATGTCGAGCGATATCACCAAGATTTTGCACAGACCTACAGCCTGATGCCCTATATCTTTCTTAACCATTCCGTCTTGTCGGCATCGTGGGTCGGTTCGCCAGACGAGGGACGTTGGGACGTCGTCGTGGCGGATCGCGACGGCAAGGAGACGCGACGGTCGTTTGTCCACTTGGTCGTCGCCAATGGTCATAATCACTTTCCACACGTGGTCACGTTCCCCATACAAGACAGCTGGTTGAACAGCAGAAATGGCTCAGGTGGGAGGCAACGTGAGATCCTGCAGTCGGTTTTCTATCGCGGGCCAGAACGCTATATGAATCAGGCGGTCATCGTGGTGGGCTCTGGGGCGAGTGGGCGGGATGCTGCGTCCCAGGTATCATTGTACGCTCAAGAGGTAATGACAATACCGTTCTGCGCGATGGTTGCACTTGGCTGAACGACAGCGAGATTTACTATTCAGTGCACAGCAAGGGAGATTCGGCTACCGGGCCGGTCGAGGTTGTGCCCGAAATCGCCTCCTTTACCCCCGACGCTGAGATATTTCTAGCCAACAAACCCAGATCTCCTACTACTATGGGAGAGGGAGATTGGACAAGTCCTTCAAGTTGTAGCACATGCTGTAGTTACAAGTGCACATCCACTTAGCTAACTGCTAATATGGTTGAACATAAGTAACAACAAACTGATAAGATGTTATTTGATTCACCTGTGGGATAAAAGTATAATATTATGTCTAAATTTAGAAATAAGAGTTTGCTTAATTTTAGAATGTTGTTGAAATATATACCTTGGTCATATTTCAGCCATGCAAGTATGTAAGCTGGACATACCTTCTAGAGCATGATTTTCTGATTAGCCAGTATGTATTTCAAGAGTAGATATTCTAAATCTGTTTTTTACTCCATAAAAACATTTCATAGTGTTTACTTTTGATATATAACATACTATGTGTATTTTTTGTTGGATTTATTTGAAGATACAATATGGTAGTACAGCCACCCAATTACCTAATGATTGGTACATTTCTTTTTGTATGTAGTTACCTAGTACCTCAGCTGGTTTCTCAACCACTGAGGTGAGTTACTTACTATTAGCTACCTAGAGTACTGACTACATACAGCACTTATTATTCAATAGGTAAGCTCAGCTGGTTTCCCAACCACTGAGTACTTATTATTCAATTTTTTTTACCTATATTTCAAGGGCTCACTCAATCATTCAGAAATGATCAGGATGAAAAATAGACAATACATAACTTCAAAATCCAGGCCTTGGCCTTCTCCAATACTACATCTACTAGTTCTTATAGTTTGTCATCATTATAACTATCTTCTTAAACAGACTTTAAGTCTATAAAATTAATTGCTTTCTCCAAGTCAAGTCCCTTCTAAGTAATATATTAACAGAACTCTAAATATGATATTTAAGATTTTAAATCACCATAACTCATACTTCAAAACAGCTACATCAACCTGAATCTCTTTTTCCTTGAATCTCTTTGAGTACTCTTTCAATCAGGTACTTCATGGTCTGTTGTTAGTGTATTGGTTCTTCAAAGAGTCCAGACATTCAAAGGAAGCCATCAAATGCTGGTAGAGAGGATGTTTTTACAGGAAAAATCTACAATTATGTTAGTCCTTCAGAGTTAGATATATGTTCCAATAATTTGGATTGCATATACAATTATACTTCATAATGATGATACCAGTAGTCAATTGTAGAATAGTTTGACTTTTCTGGATGGTAGTATATTGACAAGTCAGCTTTGACAATATCTACTTTGACTAGGAGTACACTGAGCTAGTCAAAGAGGACCAGCTCAGAATCTGGCTTTGACTTCCTATCCTTATCATACCAGTAAATTATTAACTTCTAGTGATTGATGAAGTGTGTATAAACATAGCCCCTATTTGACTTCATCCATGTGAACCAGACTGTTCTATACTGGCCCAGGCCTGGCTATGGTCTAGACCCAGTCTAGACTATACAAATCCTCAAACCATGCTAGACTCATAGTATGTCATTCCATTCCACACATGTTTGTCTCATGCCTACCTACACATGTTCTTCTCATATTTACCTTCCCTCATGCCTTGGCCAGACTCTCTATGATGATGCAGATATATTCTATGGCTATACAGCCTAGATCCCTAAACCCTCAGCCCATCCAGAACCCTTGCCAGTGTTCCATAGTATAGCATATCTACATGTATAGATTTATCATACACCTATACAAATAGTAGAATAGTATATAAGAGACCCTTCCAGCTCCCAGAAGGACCAGTCTTGTCCTCTCTGGAGTTTTCCCAAACCTCTAGTGCCCTTGACTTGCTTTCTACTGTCCTTCTAAACAATTTAAGCCTGTAAAGGTTTGGTTGTTTCAAAAAGTTGGTAATTTAATGTTGACTGTTCAATTTAGAAGAATGTTTTATTTAGTCACATTTTTAATATTTGAAAAGATATCAATCTGGGCATTTTCAGATGCAGATTCAGGTTTAGATAGATTGTACTAATACTATCATTTAGAAAGCTTTCAAATATTTATATCTTTCAAGCTTCACATGACATCTCCTCAATAGGTCTATTACATATAAAGAATAGCTCAAGCAAATAGACATCAATGTATACTATATGGATCTTTTATTTTAAAAGAATATAGAGGACTTCAGATAGATTGTTTCAGTTGCTTGCACTATCTCATATCTAAGTATATATAATGTTATAATAGTTAAAAGAGAGACTTTAGATTATATAAAGCTTCAAAAGAAATAGGCCTGGTTTCGTATGTCTTATGTCAGACATCATATGGTTAACAATCTCTCTTTTGATTATCAAGGCAACCTCTCAAGAAGCAAGACATGATACCTAATGATAGGTTGAATTTGTTGGAAGATGGCAACAGGAATTAAATGACTATTAGTTTATGAAGTGGGGCTGGAAAAAGAGGATCTCAGTCTGCAGAGGGAATGGCTGAGGGGCATGGAGACAGAGGCCAAGTAGGCAGATATGATAGAGTGATTGAATATATGGTAGGAAGAATAGGAAATGGTACATAGATTAGTGTTTTTAGAGGAAATAACTATGTTCTGACCTATCCTTCCTGGGTTCAATATGTGTACTCATTATAAGTATAATATATATAATGCAGATATGGTTGACTACCACACATGTGATTAGCAACTAGCAAGTGCTAGTAGTATGTAAATGTCATAATAAAACTTTATCACTAGAACCAAGGTCACCAGTTGAAAGTAGGCATCTGCATGGGTATGAGTAACCCATGTGGGTTGTGGGTTGGGTACAGTGTGGGTATGGGTATGGGTTGGACTTTCCATACCCATGGCAAACCTATACCCAACCTATGGGTTCATGGGTATCATCTCAGCAACTCCTAGGGTACTCTTGGCCTGCTAAAGACAATATTTCATACAGTTACTGCTCTACTACCACTCTATATCACACATTACAGGCATATAGTAGTGACTAAACAGTATTCTAAGTGATTTTGGATGCCCTTTGTATACATAGATTGTCAATTTTGAACAAAACCCATAGTATACCCTCACTGACCCATGGATATACTCATACCCATGGCATGGGTCTGGGTAAATCCAGAGTATGGGTATGGGTACAACCTCTGATACCCTGAGGTATACCCATGCAGATGCCTAGTTGAAAGTCCAGGAGCTACTTGGTGTTAATGACATAGGAAATATACATACAATTCAATTAATAGCTACCTACATAGTAGAGCCAATCATTAGACTATGTCTCTGCAATTTCAGTTGGTGATCAAAATGACATGTTAACAGTAGCACAGACATGAGTGAGAATAGTGCCAGTCAAGCAACTTGAAAAAACTTGAAGAATTGAGGTGATAAAAGAAGATGCTAATGTCTCACCACTGGCAAGCAGGAAGCTAAAGTGCAGCAAATAGCAATCTTCAGGAGTCTTGATCTATGATAACCATGAATCTCAGTGATAACTTTCCTCTTACTAGATTGAGCATGGATAGATGTACTAAGAACTTGAATATATATTAGTGGCCATATGTAGCCACACTATGAGACCATCAAGGTATATACCAGAGATTAGAATCCTCACTTAGAGTTGGACTTCTTCAATGATAATGCCCATTATTATCATGGAGATAGAACAGGTCCTAGTCTGATCTTAACTGGATCTGTGAGAAGCTTTTTGTTACAGTTTACTCTTTTGCTCTATTTTTACCTATATAGCTCTAGCTATGTTTTAATTTGTCTTTGGACTAGTGCTCATGTTGCTATTTAAACCCTACTAGAGACTGGCTTACTAGTTCCACTGCTTCTATCATATCTGTAGCTATATTAGTCATTTCCTTTTTGCTAGGACTCACCTCTATTGTATATATACACATATATATCCTTTCTCTTTTGATCCCTTGTGTATCATTCCATGCTCTTCATATAAAATATGTCTTTTTTTATTTTATTTTTATTTTTATAATTTCAACTTACAAAGTGTTCAACCACACATATAACCTTTGCTTAGATCTACTTAAATTCACATTGAGTATCCTTTTAGACCTTCCTTGATTTTTTGCCTCCAAGTCTTTTGAAACCTTGAATCTATGCCTAACAATTTGCAAGTCCTAGAACTGGTACCCTTATCCCAGTGGACTCAGTGGTCATTTGAGATATCATGGCTACATAGTGACTCTTGGTATACAAGCCTATGCTTGAGTCTATCCATAATACTTTTTAGACTTTGTGATATAAACTATTTCAGTGGGAGATACTATATATATGTATATACTCATTCAAGTTGCTTGGTACTTTTAGCACTGATATTTTTTGTCAATCATAACAAGAGAAAGTCTAGTCATCATTTGAAACACATTCCAACTGGTTTGAGTAATGTCACTATTTTCACCTGGACAGGACCATAGTATAGGAGACTACAGTAACCATCTAATATCAGACTTCATAGTTTATGACAAGTTTATTCTATTGTACAATCTCATCTACATCTCTATTACTCAAATATTCTTTACTACTTCTCCAGTCATCTTCAGCTTCCTGGTCTTGTTTTCCTAGTCACTTGAGTTATTAATCTAGACTTGGAATACAATTGGTAAAATATATCACATACTAGTCTTTGTAGATATGACTATAGAGATCAAGACTATTTATGATCTTTCAATGTAGTTCTCAGATGCTTTTTTATTCTTCAAGTTGAATCTCTATCCTTCTTGAACAAGACCTAGAAATAGGACTTGATTGTAGTATCTACTATCTTAGAGTCATCTAAGTTTATACCCAATCATTGTCTTGATTTGCTTCATTATTGTTTACCTTACTCTTATTGCTTTCTATTTTCAACTTGGGTATTATGTATTCTGAAAGATATCCTATCTGTGTAGTTGGCTAGCATATTTCGTGTATCCAGTCCATGAAACAAGCCTAAAGCAATGGTCTTGTTTAAAGGATAGAAATATAGGATTGTGGCTTAAGATTCCAAGAGAGGTGAAAACTCCAAGAGAACTTTACTGAAGTCTCTGAAGGTGGCATCAAGTCTTTATATACTACTTTTAGGCATCTGTGTGGGTATGCCCATAGGTTTATGGGCATCCTCTTGGCAACTCCTAGAGTACTCTTGACCTATTAAAGACAATGATTTCATACAGTTACTACTCTATTACCACTCTATATATCACACATTATAGGCATATAGTAGTAACTAAATAGTATTGTACATGAGTGATTTTGGATGCCCTTTGTATACATAGATTGTCAATTTTGAATAAAACCCATAGCATATCCTTAGTGCTCACTGACCCATTGTTAGGGATGGTATTTCAAGGGGTAGTAACTCTGAGGCTTGGAGTTACTTGGGATTGGACAGGCATCAGCTTCAATATATGTGTTGCACCCTTATTGTAAGTTGTGCCTTGGTATTTGTGGGGATCAGAGTACAGAGTTAGACTTAACACTTGGCAAGTGAAGTTGAGTACAACTAGAGAGTAAGAGTAGACTGTCGAGGTCTTGGAGGTTGGAGTTGATCAGGAGTTGATTGAGAGAATAAACTAATATTCAGACTAAGGAAATACAGAGGGCAGAGTATGAGAGTTTATATATGAGAGTTGAAGTGTGGATTAGTAAACAGAGCAGTGGAGATTTGTAAGTAATGAGTAAGATGGGAATTCAGGAGAAACATAACCAGAGTGAGAATGGGACAGGAACATAGCTGGAGCTGTGCTCATAAGTGAGACACAGATATTGTTACAAGAATGAGACTAAGACTAAAAAGGAGTAATGCTGGAGTAACTGGAGTTGTAAGTCTGAGAGTATGTGGAGTAAGATCTAAGAGGAATGAGATGAAGATGAGTAGAGTTGCTTGGAGTTGGAAGTCTGGAATATGACACCCATGATATATCCATACCCATAGTATAGGTCTGGGTAAATCTAGAGTATGGATATGGGTATGACCTCCAATACCCTGGGGTATACCCATGCAGATGTTTATATGTTTGTACATATTTGTATATAATACTAGAAAGGAAATTGTATGATAATAAGAAGAAAATCAAGGATTGAAGGATAAGAAATAACTGTACAACATGGGGATGTTATGAGGCATTATCATATATAAGGAATCAGAATGAGTTATCAGTAAGTATAGCCTTGATATCAGAAATGAAATAAGAAGCATAAATGTGGTAGTCAATCAGATTGGGTTCCAAGTACAGTCTTATCATGAGGCATACATGTGTAGATCATATGATTGAGAAAGTGAAGATCAAAGTTTAGAAAACATAAGGGAAAATGATGGAGTGACCATTGAGTATAGGGGTGAAAATTAAAATTGTAACAGTCCATCCTTAATGTATTATGTACCACTCAATATTTTAGCAGCATATCTTTGCAATACCCTCAAGGAAATAGTCATCTATACAATAGCATAGAAAATACAGTAAAATTATCATGTCTTGACATATACTCTATATGAGCTGTCCAGAGTCTCATGACACCAATGCCTACATTACTATCAGATCTTCAATTTGAGTAAATACTATGCTAGCAATCTCAGGCTGACCATCTCAATGCCAGGTATTCTCTTTCTACTATACTACTATATTTTATTCAGTTGGACTCTTTAAACTAGATCAAGTATGATAATGAAATATAATGTTTTATATGCTATTCTTACTGATGTTATCATAGGTGCTAGTCATGAGTCATTGACACTGTACTTGAGCAATTCAAGTTAGGCAGATATAGTAATAGGAATGAAAAAAAGATAGAGTTGAAAGAGCAATCTGAGAAAGTTTGTCAGACATGAGTATGTGATATTTGCCATCATCAACTTTAGATTGTGCTTAGGGGCTATATGACAACTTTGAATCTTTGATACTCCAACTCTTGAGTATAGTTTTACAAGTCTCTAATAGCAGGTGATCTATAGTTATAGGAGTTCAAAAGAGAGTTCATCATACATAATC
Organism: Chiua aff. virens; assembly: GCA_038094695.1. Classification (NCBI taxonomy): domain Eukaryota; kingdom Fungi; phylum Basidiomycota; class Agaricomycetes; order Boletales; family Boletaceae; genus Chiua; species Chiua aff. virens. The sequence goes on from JBBPUM010000070.1 coordinate 28,569, forward strand.
AGATGACAAAGATTATACCTGATGTATGCTATCATTCCAGCTACATATCTGAGAGGTATAAATAACTCAAAATAGGAGTATGGAAAAGAATAGTATGAGAGCCCCTTTAAATTATCTCCTGTAACCTTTTCTACCATCAGTCATGACAACAAAACATATTGATACAGAAAAAGTTAGTTATCTTCGTCAGAATGTTGTCTCTAAAATGACAGTCCTTTTTAGACAAAAAAATCTAATGAGAATATCACAACAAGTCAATTAGCCAAGAAACACAATTGTCATACTTTAGCTCAAGTTCAAGTTGGTAACTTTGACACTAGTGACATTATAGCTGGATTGGAAGACTTTCGAAAGGCAGTATGGGGAAAAGAAGACACATTCAAAGAATCCATGAAAGGCTCAGATGAAAAGCTGATTCATTATCTTGACCTTGAAAAACACCTATGGGCAACACATACAATCTTTCCTGCCATTCCAAAGAATGGAAGACTATGTCTATTTCAAGAATATGTTGAGGCATTTCATGCCTTTGAAAGTGATCCACTCCAGGTCTATAGAAAGGGTGCTTGTATTATTGGTCAACCAGGTATAGGTATGTATTACAATTATTCTGACAGAAGTAATTTATATTTACTCCTCACAGGTAAATCATGCTTCATCATCTTTGCAGTCATTGAACGACTTCGCAAGAGACTGCCTGTTGCAGTTGAAGTATGGAACAAGTCATCAGAGCAGTACTGGCTCTTTACAGAAGATGGTGTCTCTCTTCACACTGATACTAGTGGACCTTTAAGATACTATCCTGGTATTTGGGCACTTTCTGACACAAATGCACACATGACTATGCCTGCATCTGCATTCACTGATACATATCATGTTCGCACATTTCAAGTAACTTCTCCTTGGGAAGACCAGTATGAAAAGTGGATGAAGTATACACAAATCAATTTCTATTATATGGACCTTCCAACTGAGAAGGACTTAGAGAACCTTAGGTGAGTAGAATTTTTCATAAATATACTTGAAATAGCTATCTCATACAACTTAGTCATGTTTCAGGCAAAGATATGGTCACTATCAAGACTCTTGCAAACAAATGGGGTTATACTCCACTAATTTTACTCAACATTTATGAAGATCAGGAGAATAAACTGGAGAGAATCTATGAGCTTGAGGTTAGGAATCAACTCGTCAAAGAAGTCCAGGAGATTGTGCATATTTTAGCTAGCTTGCACAAACCTCAAGGCCCAACTATGACTATAGGATCATCCAAGGTCTTTTTTATTCGTCCTCATTTTGAAGAAGATCATGTGGATCGCCGAATACATGAAGTGATTGTTCCAACACCATGGCTTCAATTCCAAATGGTCAAAGAGCTGGTACACCGGAATATAGACCAGCAATTCAAGCTGTATCATGCTTTGCTTGATACTAGTTTAGGTTTTCCACCATCAAGTTCAATTCTCAAAATTGTCATTCATTCCTATCTGGTTAAATGTGAAGAATTGTCTGTGTACTGGTATACCAAAGAGAAACCACTAGCAAGTGCTCCTGAAACACTCTCTTTTGGTGTCCTCAAACTATGGACCATACAACAGGATTTTCATAATATTACTGGTTCACTTTACTGGCTCCCAGTGACAACCAATCTTCCTATTATGGACAGTGCAGTTATTACTGAAGACTACATCTATGCCATTCAGATCATGACCTCAGAAACACATAGTTTCAACAAGAAAGGTTTTTCTGACTTCAAGAAAATCATAAATGTACAAAAGGAGATACCAATCAAGGTCTTGATCATAGGTTATCTGGAGCAGCAAATCAACCATGTGATAGAGGAGATCATTGATAATATGGAAAAAGCTGGAGAAAAAAGTCTTGAGATTGGAGCAGTTCTGTTATCAGCTGAAATTATATCAAATTGAGATATTACCTTTCAGATGTATTTATGATTCAAGTTTGTATATATATAGTCTCTACATGAAGGAGCTTGCTAAGCATTAGAAAACTGGGAAAGTGCTGGTATATCCAGAACTAGTGATCAATCTGATAAAACTTGAATAAACATACAGTAACTCCAAAAACCATTGCAATAACTGAACACAAACCAGTGCATAAAGTGCACTGCAAACATATGTAGGGATTGTCCTTAGATCTAGTGAGATAAAAGATAGTACCCACCCTTGGCTACTAAATTGCCCCCTGGATCATGTGATTTGGTTCACAAGGTCCTGAGATATGAATATTTTAAATCAAAGACCTCATTGCAATACCTTTTGTACTTTTAAATTGAAATATAGAATTATATGATTATGAGTCAATATTTGGGTTTGTTTGGGGTTACAAATAAAGATATACATTAAAGCATGATGTCTGAGTTTAAAAAAGTTCACATGCCTCTTTGTTTCATACCACCACCACATGAGATCTCTCTCTACTAATCAAAAGACTTCCATTCTTGCTCAGCTTGATGCAGGCTATTCTGCTTGCTCAATCTCTTTCTCCTTGGGCTTTCACTACTCTACTATATATAGGCTTAGATCCCAGGAGCATCCTGACCTGGAGAAGTCTCCTGGTGATTGGCCATCCCAGCTTTCTCCTACTAATAACCATCATGCTCTTTATCTCATCTTCTCTCATAAGGCAGAGAATGCTGTTCAAATCACCAAAACTCTCATTAATATCATCAATCAAACTTCTCCATCCCAATACTGTGTATCACCACTTGAAAAAAACTGGCATGAAGGCTATAGTCAAAAAGAAACAACCTCATCTTCTTACTAGACATTACAAGGCTCACTTGAACTTTTTCTGTGCTCATAAGGATTGGACTATAGAGGACTGGAAGCAGGTAATATGGTCTGATGAGACCAAAATTAATTGCCTAGAGTCAGATGGGTGCAAATGGGTGTGGAAAAAGCCAGGTGACAATCTGGAAATGGTCATAACTATTGATACTGTGATTGGATTTCTAAGGTCTATAAGAATATATTGTAGTGAATGGAGTGTTAGATGATAGTTCCCACTCATGGAAACCATGATTTCCACATCATCAGGGGCTATGGACCAGTCTGTGTGACAACTGGTCATAGCTGGTTACAACTGATAAAAAGACCAAAATGTTTAGGACTGGTCCTGATCTGATTGCCTGGTCAGAAGGCCAAAAAACTGAACCAGACTGGACTTTTAATCACTAACTGTAAAAAGAAGAGACATCCAAACACTGAGAAACAAAACACTTATGATATACAGCACCAGCTCCCTCATACATGACTGTCAACTTGAATGACAGGTGATGCATTGAAAGTCAATACTAGAATGGGCCATATGCACAATTCTATTCTCAGGAATATTGAGGTATCAAGTGTGCACACAGTGCAACAACAACCAATCTCATCACACTTGAACAGAGTTCCCTCACTGGCATCTTGACAGAGGGAATAATGCTGTAAGGAAATAATTTTTCAGTGGATCCATGAGTGACAAGGATACTTTACAAACTTGAACATCTGAGGATGATGGAATGAACTGCAACACAGCAATATGGATATGCTCTGTAGACCATTCAAGAGTGGCAGCAACAGCTGGATGGGCAAGAATAATACATTTGATGGTGCCTCCAGTTGCCTTTTTTGTAGTAAACATGGTATGGGCCATAGTGGAATGAGATGAGATGAAGGGAGCTGTGGTGCTGACCTCATCCAAATGATACTAACTCTTTGCCATGGGTAGTACCAAGTGTTACAATCTCAACTCTTTACTCTAACTTTATACCTTATGTTTTCTAACTTTGAAACTTCACTTTATTGATCATGTGTTCACCTCATGTCAAGGCTATGCCCAGAACTTATTCTGATTGGTTGCCACATTATGTGAAACAACCAAACCTTTATAGGCTTAGGTTATTTGAGAAAGGACAATAGAGGGCGAGTCAAGGGATCTAGAGATTTGGGGAAACTCCAGAGAGGACAAGACTAAGTCCTTCTGGGAGCTGAGAGGGTCCCTTATATACTATTCTACTACAGTTGCAGACAGTCAAACATGACAAATTTAGTAGTGACCTGTTACACTTGCTCTGGGTGGGACCAAGCAATGACTCGTACAATAAGGGTCACTGTGCAGCTGCGATACCTCAAACAACCACTGTGAGTCCACTAGTTGCAAAGAGGGTCAAGGGACCTCCAAGTCTGTTCTGGAGGGAGTCAAGGGTTTGAGGGTCAAGGGTGCTTGGAGCTTGGGACAAGTGGTCAGGGGATTCGAGGGGATACAAGACAAGGTGTATTGTTGAGTAGATCTAAGCTAAGGTTACATGATGGGAGGCATGGGTTTATATAGCATAGCAAGGGGGGTCCAGGTGAAGGTCAGAACTAACACAATAGGACCAAAGAGGAAGGAGATGCATCATTAGTATGCAATGGGAGCAGATCCTGACAAAGGAGAAATGACTAAAGTACTGCAGATGCAATCAGAGCGATGAAATTAGTAAGCCATTGATGATGAGGTCTTAACGGAGCTTAGACAGCTAAGACACAAGTCCAAAAGGGTACTATGGAGCAAGAGGAAGCAAAGTGACATAGGACAAGAAAAGAAAGAATTGTAACATGACCTGACTAGTAGTTTTTGACTGTGATTATTGATCACAAATGATCCAGGATGGAGAAATACACCAAAAAAACTTTTTTCTAAGGACTTTTTGGGTGGCCAACTTTTTGGCCAGTTTCATCATTACAAAATGTACAAATATATAGTACCAGCTAGATGTCCGCAAGGACAGCTTTGATCAACATCATGGCACATTGAGACATTTGCCAATGCTGTTTCTGCTTCCTCACAGCCCACTCTACAGCCTTCCCAATGAGTCCCAGACAATATACACTCATGAACCACCAGGAACAATTAATGAACTGCCAGATCACATCAGTTGGGCATGCATCCAGAAGTTCCCATGCACTCTGCTTCGCCTTTTCAAATGAATGCACTTGTGGCCTATGGAGTGGATAAGCATCTCCAGCATGGATGGCTGATTTGCAAAATCATCTTGCTTGCTCAAAAGATGTGTCATGCAACAGTTATTTCAAGGGCAAACAGGGCTACATTTTGCACATAACCTACTGACATCAAATCCATGTTCCTCTAGGACTTGCTAAAGACCTTTGGATTACCATCTTGCAAGGTGTCATTTTCTGTACTTTGCTGCACTGTTCTGCAGAGGGATTCAACATCAGAATTATGGTATCACATTGCCTGCACTGCTTTCCACCATTTGACCTGTTCATCTCAAATACTTCCAAGGCATCAGGAGGTAATGATGCATGAGCTGAGGACTGGTCAAAAATAAACAATGAGATGCACTCAAAATATAATATTCTACCTTGAAGATTCATATTGCTCATTTGATTTGCTTGAGTAACTGCTCTGTGTCCCACCACAAGTCACCATTAGCACCAGGATATATAATTTATCTGGCCTCTTCCACAATGTTGCCATCTCAGTCATGCCATGCCAGTCATCCATCTTCTGCATTGATGAATCCAGAGACATGAATAAGCCTTCCACATCCCTTCTTCTGGAGCAGCTGTTAACCTGGTAACAAGCTGGATGAGGGACTTAGAATCTGGCAAGACACTTGAAATTTGTAGAAACACTCACTATGTGTGCATCTTGAAGTCATTTACATGGAAACAACACTCATCATGGAAATTTGTGATAACCCTCTTCTCACCATCCTGTAATGTGGGCTTAACCTGTTGCAACTTGAGACCTTCAAAATGGACCATCTAGGACTCAAATACAGCCATTGCAGGTAAAAATACTTCTTGACAATATTTCTTGATGTCCTCATGTTCATGTCTATCCATATAAACACCCTTTTTAGATGGGTTTGTTGCCAACTCAATTTTACAAGCCACTGTTATGCTGTGTGCTTGTAGAGTATTGGTCAAACTGATATTGAGTGATGGAAGAATGGTATGATTCAATGCATGGTGGAAGTGCTTTGGTGTCACCTGACCAATGGGTTGTGACATGAGCCACTTGTGGGAGGCAAGCTGGACTTGTTTGTCCTTGAGGGGACTGAAGGCATTGCTATGGCCTCCATGTTTCTCCAATGGAAGCTGCTTGAAGACTTGGTAGTGGTGTATGAGGGCCCAAACCCTGCATGCAAAATAAAGTCCCTTCCCTTCATGTCACTGATGTGCAATCTTGATGCTTGCATTGATACAGCTAAGACCCTTCAGTTGAAGGGTTGCAAAATTGTGAATTAGCAACAATTGATTGATGCAAGAGAGTGATAGGGTCTTTGACCCCTTGGCAAGGTTCATTTTGATCTGCTCACAAAGTTCATCTCATCCTCTCACTTCCACCCCAGCCTGTTCCCATTTCTCAAGCTCTTCCTCCTACTCCTCCTTAACTGTGCATGCAAGTCCAGCCAGATCCTCAGATGGCACAAAAGCAGCAAATTTATCTTTCAAGTCAGTGTTCTCAGGCTCCTCAACCAAGTCCAAATTGGCTGATGAGCCCAAGACTGAGTACAATACTATCTGAGTCTGACTTGGAGTTATGATAAGTGATTCCTGTGCCTTTCTGAACCAAGTCAGTAAGATCCAATCTGGAATATCAATGGCTTCAGAACTTGGACTCACTGGTGGTCCAGCAATGGTCTCTATCTTACAGTCTGACTCAGAGCCAAGTAGTCTAGCAGGTGCAGCAGGAGATTTGGGCATGCATGTAAACCCAAGAACAGTAAATTTTGGTTGGTTTCAGAGGAGATCTTTGTAGTGCTTTTGCATTTGTGCTGACTTGCTTCTGACATCCAGTCCTTTCTTGTATTCCTTTGGATACTCTTTTTGACATTTTACCTCCTTTGCTTGCCTCAGGGGCAACCATGTTTCATCAGATGGATCATCACCTAAGCAAATTGCAAGGTCCACAAGCCAGGACTGTGTATTTTTGTCCAAGATGAATGACAGGTCAATATCTTCTGCTTCCAACTCTTCTCCAGACTTTTCATGATCAGCAATGAACTTGATGCTATCAAATACAGTGGTAAGATCCCAATCTTCACAGAGTCCACAGCATCTGATTCTGGTCTTGTCTCAGTGCATGATTCTTTTATTTTCAAGAGCTTTGAGGGTGCTGAACCCCTTAATTCTGACTTGGAGGAGCTGCATGGTGTAGGCTGCTTCAATGCAATGCTACCCCTGGTTCCATAGACCAGCTGTATTGCATGCAGTGGTCTGTTTTTTTGGACATCCATCTGGTATTGTTGGAATAATCCTGATATTGCCACTTAGTCCAGTTTTTTTTCTCCCCCCATGATATTGAATCTGACATTGACATTCTGCCATCTTGTCATGCTTGCCAAAAGCTCTCCATTCCATGTTTTTTGAGATTTTTAACTATTTTTTAGGGGGTGGCCAATTTTTTCAGGGTCTTTGCTTTAAAAGCAATGATATTAAAATTCTGCTTCTATGGAATGCATTGCTACATGCATAGGATGTTGTAGATACACTTTTTAGCACATCTATCTAATGTTGTGTTGTGTAATAATTCAATGTTATCTGCAACTGTATTTGTACAGGTATATGGTAAATCTAAAGACATGCTATGCTACAGTACAAGGGTTTACATGTGTGGAGGATGTGTATGTAGATCTAGAATGCATAGCCATAGAATGTATTTACATCATACTAAGTCATTGTGAGTCATAGTAGGGAGATATGAGAAGGACATGTGTGGAATAGGCATGAAGCAAGCACATGTGGAATGGAATGACATACTACAAGTCTAGTATGGCCTAAATTTGGTACAAGGGTTGGTAGGCCTAGATCTTAAGGGGTCATATAAGTGATAAATGACAAGGAAACATGAGTTTCTAGAGTATAATTGTGTATTTGAGGGTGCCAAACCTGCTGAGACTTGTGGCTGTGCAAATCATCAATCACCATATTTGACTAATTAGAGCTAAAGTGCATTTATCCAAGTTGTAGCACATAGTGTTTGGTGTGATTGTAACATTATGCCTCTATCTTTCATTTCCCTTATCAAAGCTATGCTTATCAATGACTCATTCTGACTCCTTATCTATGATAACACCTTATGACTTCCTTATGTTACACAGCCCTAGAATTCTTATCATTGTATGACTCCCTTTATGGTATTATACACAAATAGGTACAAACATCCATGTAGTATATAAACCCCATAAATCAGCCTCCAGAGATCTCAGTAAAGTTCTCTTGAAGTTTTTGCTCTCTCTCTTGGAATTCTCTCTATAGCTATTTCCCTTTGAGCTCAGTGATTGTCCTCAGACTTTATCTCACCAAGCCTCATACTTTATGCCATTGGTTTGTTGTTAAAGGAAGTTGCTTAACCTTTTACAATCCTTCAGATTATCCAGACATTTAGCTTGTTTCACCAAGTGAGAACTAGTACTCCACTAAAAGAAGAAATCTATAGTACCTTGGATTAGTTTTATGTAGTCTGGTTAGGCATACAGCATATATGTTGACAAAATAATAACTCCAGTCATGGTCTACTTCAAATGCGTCATCTAGTCTCTGACAAGCTTTTAAAGGAGCAAGAAGTTCTTCTGTTTGCCTAAAAGTGCCAGTGAACACTAGAATAAGATGAACTTCTTGGATGACACTGTTAGGGTCAAGGAAACTAAAAGAATTCACAGAGCTATTGGGCATGATGTGAATTATCCATTAAGGTAGAGTGAAAAATAGCTGTCTCAACTCCAGTTTTTCAACTATAAGAAAACCATTGAACAAATAAGATATTCATCTAAGTGGGTGATGAGAAACATGAGACTCATCTTCATGTACTTGCACAAGCACATAAAAATGTGAATAACACAAGCATATCAGTAGGGGTAACTTCTATCATTCTCATGCAACAAAAGCATGATATTTGCACAGGTCAGTGGGTTGTGTTATGATTGTTCCTTTTTGCTCTATGTTGCTTCACTTCCTTTTGCTCCATAGTACTTTCCTTGGACTCGTGTCTCAGCTGTCTAAGCCCCATTGAGACCTTGTCATCAATGGCTTACTAATCCCACCACTCCTCTCACATGTGCAGTACTTTAGTCATTCTTCCTTCGTCAGAGCCCATTCCCACTGCACATAGGTGATGCGTCTCCTTCCCTTTCGGTCCTATTGTGTTGGTTCTGCTCTTCACTTGGACCTCCCCTTGTACTATAAAAGCCCACACTTTCCCTCATGTAAACCCAGCTTAGATCTAGTACTCAACAATACACCTTGTCTTGTACCCACTCAGAATTCCTTGATCACTTGTCCCAAGCTCCAAGTACTGAAACAACCAAATCTTAACAGGCTTAAGTTATTTGCTGAAGGACAGTAGAAAGTGAGTCAAGGGCACTAGAGGTTTGGGAAAACTCCAGAGAGGACAAGACTGGGTCCTTCTGGGAGCTGGGAGGGTCCCTTATATACTA
>JBBPUM010000071.1:0-37960 GCA_038094695.1 Chiua aff. virens
ACCTTTGTCCATGGCTCTCGTGCATCGGGCTTTCAAACTATCTCCGTCCTCTGCAGAACATTGGAACTGTCCTTTTCTGTAATGGTTTGTTCATACGGCCCCTTGCCCATGTCATCACCACCTGTCGGAGTCCCAGTGACGCGTGATTGCGAAGGGAAGCCCACCCTTTTTGGCTCAGCCTCACAGGAGAAGACTATAGGTGCCATCGGGCCGGCTCTCGATTTGTGCTACCTATGGTGTGCCGCTACCACACTGCACCGCTTCAACTACATAAGCCCTGATGCATGCGCGACTAAATGTTTTGAGGGCCAAGCTGGTACGCGCTCGATTATTGTACCAATGAATGAACTTCCGATGGAGGGCTACCGCTGCGGCATACACAAGGTTTCAAGACTATGGAGGGTCAGCTTCAAGTTGTGCTATCACCACAGCGCACCCCCTTGATGACTGAAATACGGTGCGTAGACTACTAAGCGGCCATTGACGTCGGACATGAGATACAACAACTTCCAACCAATTACCTAAGTCCATGTGCCAACTTCTTCAGGGACCCGCTCTGGTCCATCAGTTCAATACTTGACAACCCTGAGTGCACGTCTAGTATTTATATTCATTGCAACTCCGGCTGCGACTATGATGGATGGCAAGCACTGCTCTTGGCACAAGGCACTTCGTTGACTGCCGATTTTGCATAGCCGTGGCGCCGAGCGCCACATCATAGTACAGAAAATGGAGCGGTGGAACAAATAATCCGGTAGCCCAATGAAGCAACTTGAATCAGGGAGCCAATTCTCAGCCCACTGGCGATGGGTATCCTATCTTTCATTGCACCCAACAGATGTACTGAAGCTGAATTCGGTTCCACCATGACGCTGAGGAGGTAGTACAAGTCGAAAGGCCTGAGTTTACTGTAGCTTTTACAGATCTGATACCAAAAAAACCGTCTTGGCGACGCTGCCTCTTCAGCGCTGTTGGCGACGACTGATTAAATCCGGTATAATGTAGGTCAAAGGTGGCACAAAGGTACTCACTTATCCATGTCGTAACAGGTGATCAAGAAAAAGAGCCTAAGATTTAGATTTCCGCCGGCCCAGGGCACCCACTAGTATCAGGAGTATTAGTCAGCGTACTTCCACTTCGGCACCTTACTTCCACTCATCATGGGACCAGTTCAATTATACATATCCCTCGGAGGCATTGACAGAAGAAGAAATGCAAACACGTATAGCGAAAGAAAGAAACTGGACCAGGCGATGCATGAATCAGGGACTGTTGGTCGTGTATATTTATGTTGTTCGTTTATGTTGACATTTGCACGAAAAGGGCAGGATTCCACTCTGCAAGCAAGGTGATTATAAATTGCTCTCCTGTGCTTTGCTCTCAGGCTGTTGAACATTTGAGCCCACCACTTACTTTAGCCTTGAAAGGTGGCCACTAACAAGGCTGCTCAAAAGCGCAACTTGACGGCCCGGGTCAGTGTTCGGATCATGTTGCGGCGGCCAAGAGTGTCGGCATTAGGCACTGCAGTCTAGATCGGAAGAACTCCGATGCATTCCAGGTCAGGCGGGGTTACTGAATTAATCGTGTAATCTCCACTGGGGCCCATGACGGAATGTCGAGGTACACAACAAGTGTATGTAATCCATCATACCGCCACTGCCAAGCCGTCGTGAACTCTACATACTAGGAATATAAAGGATGCTATGATGATGAGCATCTTCAAAGTTCATCTCCCTTCCTCCTTTCGTAGGCATTCATTCCATTGAATGTCAAGTCACTCGGAGCATTTCTCTGAGGAACAGTCACATGTTCAAGCTAACAATGAAATCAAAGAAGTTCAGCTCTTAAACGAGCGTCGACGCATTGCCTTGAAAGAAATTGATGATGCCCCCTTCTCGAAGTTGGTGCTTCCTCTTCTTATCTTCCGCCTCCAATTTGACAATCACCCCGGGGGGTAATGGTCCTTCAGACAATTTCATGTCAAAATTTGCCTGGTTGCGGGAGCCGGGTTCTTCACAGATGCGTAAGTTTTTTTATTCCCTTAAATCAGTCTTGTATAAATCTGCCTTTCAGATATGACATATTTGCTGTTACCGTCGCCGTGACGATGCTGGGTTTTGTCTATGGCTCCGAAATACAGTATAATCTCCGTATGCGCACATCTTATCTCTCCGCTCTACCACTAGTACTGACTGACACCCATCTCTCTCAGCGTCGCTCAAGAACTGGGAATCCACTGGTCTTAAATTGGCTACACCCGCCGGAAATTTAATTGGGCAGGTTGTATTTGGCTGGCTTGCTGATACCCTTGGCCGTAAGCAGATGTGTGAGTAACGGCTTGAACCATAGCATCCTTGCGCATACCGACAATATTGGCTTAGATGGAGTCGAGCTTGCAATAATGATAATTGCCACCTTTGGGCAAGCCGTTTCCGGGTGGGGGCCCCATCTGAGCATCGTTCATATCCTTATCTTTTGGCGTGTCCTTGTGAGTGCTTCTTCTCGCACGTTTTGAAATCAAGTAACGGATCATATAATGGGTAGCTGGGGATTGGGATTGGGGGTGATTACCCGTTGAGTGCCATCATCACATCCGAATTTGCTCCCATCAAAATTCGTGGACGTATGATGACAGCCGTGTTCGCTTCACAAGGTCTGGGTCAACTCGGTACGTTCGGCACATTTATTATCGAGCATCCGCACTGATAACTCTTCGCCAGCTGCTTCCCTCGTGGGCCTTGTTGTCGTGGTCGCATTCAAGGATCACATTCGACATACAACAGCTGAGGTGGACTATGCTTGGCGGCTGCTGATCGGACTTGGATGCGTTCCTGCTGTGATTGCTCTCTACTTCCGTCTCACCGTCCCCGAAACGCCTCGATTCACGATGGATATCAAGCGCCACATTCGTCGGGCCACCAATGATATCGAGATCGCTCTAGCGACCAGGGACACCTATGGCGTCTTCCGCAACGATGATGATTTCTATGAATCACCCGTCACTTCTCCTCGGGCGTCGCGTAGAGACTTCTTCATCCATTTTTCAAAGTGGGAGAATTTCAGGTTACTCTTTGGAACGGCATATTCATGGTTCGCACTTGATGTGAGAGCTTCCTATGTCAATACCGATTATACCGCATATTTACCAACTGGGTGCAGATCGCCTTTTACATTCTCACCCTGGACATTATTCCGAATCCAGTTTCCATCAATTTCGGTCTTCAAAGTGGCAATGCCTACCAGAGTCTGGTCAATGTCTGTGTTGGAAATATCATTCTGAGCTTTGCGGGTTATATTCCTGGTTTTGTGGTGGCCTTCTTCCTCATAGATGTCTTGGGACGCAAGACGATTCAGCTCATGGGGTTCATCATTCTCACCATTCTATTTTGGATCATGGGTATGTGTGCCTTTTCGTGTGCAGCACGACGGCTGACGCCTTCTTTAGGTTTCGGTTTCAATCACTTGTCTGGTCACGCATTCCTGTCTTTGTACTGCCTTGCCAACTTCTTTCAAAACTTTGGTCCTAATACGACCACATTTATAATTCCTGGCGAGATATTTCCTACCCGCTACCGCGCCACCGGACATGGTATCTCCGCAGCATCTGGTAAACTGGGTGCAGTGGTCGCCCAGATCTTGTTTGCTGTCGCCAATCAAAATCTGAATGTGATGTACGTTATGTGTTGCATCTCTCTTTTTTCTTTCTTCCACGTTCGCTGACGTACGAAATTTCTTCTTCAGCCTGGAGGTGCTCTCATTCGTCATGATGACCGGCGTTTTTTCCACGCTCCTACTATGCGAGACAAAAGGAGAATCGCTCGAAAACCTCTCAAAGGAAAACCAAGAAACGTACATCACAGGTACGGGCGCAAGGAGGAGGGCCATCCCGCCCAGCGCTACGACATCGCAATTGGGAACCTGATACAGTCCGTCCTGGGACGCGTCAGTTGTGCCATCTTCAGCGTGGTTTCCGGACTCCTCGCGCACCGCTTCCGCATTTATTTCCCCCGGATGCTGGACGACCCATGACGATCGGGCGTACCGCCATCTGGGATTTCTCAGTGGACGGCTCGCGTTATGGATGGATTTGCAACTTTGTTTAGTGGACACTTTTAGAATGCGCTCCTGCCACGGCCGCCGCGAGTCATTCTTTCACTTCTGATTGCACTGTTTCAGTGCGTGTCAGTTACTTGTAGTCCTCGTACTAGTACGCACGATTGGGACGGTTCATTATCTCTATTTTGTTTGGGTCCAGTGTTGTCAAGAATTACTTGTAGTATTGCTAGTATGTAAGTATGTACATTAATTAGCTTGCATGAGAAGCACCGCTAGCCTGAGATTCCCCCCAGCCTGAATGGAAGCGTGATCAATGAGCCGTGCCTAGTATACGTGAATCAAAAAAGCAGTGCGGGCGCCCCGCCGAGCATCAAGGCATTGCTGTTGGCATTCAAGTTGAGCCGCCCCTCGAAAGTAATGAAGTAGGTGGCTCGCCGGCGGGTAGTACAGCCTCTATCTGTGTAATGATCCATATGACATCTTGAATGCGCCGCTAGCCGCGACGCTGTTCCGTCGGGTGCCAGTGACACGGCGAAAAATGTATCGTTGAGGTTGAAGGGGACGTGAGTTCAAGGCAGGCAGGGTCAGACTTCGAACGACGAGAGGATGGAGTCGTGTCTGTCAAGTGCACGTCCATTCAAATCGACTACATATGCGCATGACCAAAAGTCCTCATCTTGTCCAGTCATACATCAGAAAAACCCAAGTCATCAAAGCAGTATGAGTGTAGTAAGGGTATCATCAATGCCCATGATAAACAAATCTCGGCAACGCGTCCAGGTGTAGCAAGATATGCTGGCCCGTATGAAGGTTATGAATTCTATCTATCATGCTGGAGATTCATCGACTACGGGCGATGTACCGGTGCCCGTGATATACATGTCTTGGTCTTCGTTGGAGAGTTCTTCGAGCGTTCGCTGGTTTGTCTCGGGGATCAGGAGCGTCGAAAAGACGCCTGTCATCATGACGAAAGAAAACACCATCCAACTAAGCGAGATACATGTGAGTCGGACGGAACGCGACCGAAAGTGACTCAGGAAATAAATCACGTACAGAATACGCAACTTCTCTGAATCTTCTTCTTCGCCATCGATGGCAGCATACAAGATTTGGGCAATCACCGCTCCAAGTTTTCCGGACGCAGCAGAGATACCAAACGAGGTGCAACGGTAACGGGTAGGAAAGACCTCGCCGGGAATGATGAAGGTGGTGGTATTGGGCCCAAAATTCTGAAAAAAGTTGGCAAGGCAGTAGAGGACCATCAAAGGTACACCATGGATAGTGCTAAAGCCTGAGGAACATATCAATCACCCACCCAAACACGTCGGTCTATAGACTTACCCATAATCCAGAATAGGACAGTAAGTATCGAGAACCCCATAAGCTGAATTGGCTTGCGCCCTACACAATCTATCAGGAAGAAGGAAGCAATAAATCCGGGAATATATCCAGCAATAGTCGCAATGACGTTCCCCTTGCAGATACCGAATAAAGTCGTGTAGACATTACCGGTCGTTCCACCGAAGCCGGCTGAGGCTAGGATGGTGTCATTGTCTAGACTAAGCGTATAAAAAGCAATCTAAATGCAAGTTAGTATTCGATACAAACAAATTCATGTGACGTTCTCACATCGAGCACGAACCAAGAATATGCTGTGGCAAACAAAACCTTGAAGTTTTCCCGCTTTGAGAAATGGGTAACAAAGTCGACCCAAGAGGCTCGAGGGACAGTCACGCGTGGTTCGTAACTCTCGTCGTCGTCATCTTCGGGGTAAACGCCATATCCACTGGAGCCGAGATTCCTGATATCACGAGCTGCTCGACCAACCATGCGATCAATGTCCATTGTGAAGCGAGGTGTCTCAGGAACTGTGAGACGGGAATAAAGAGCGAAGACTCCAGGGATACACCCAAGTCCGATCAGTAACCGCCAGGCATGGTCCACTCCTGACGGCGAATCTCGTATATCGTCCTTGAGTGCGGCAACGACAACCAGCCCAACAAGAGAAGCAGCTTGCGAAATGGGTTATCAATGCATGAAAAAATAGCCCGAGAACTCCCGAACATACCGAGTTGACCCCATCCCTGAGACGCAAAGACAGCAGTCATTGTTCGACCACGTGTCCTAGTAGAAGCAAACTCAGAGGCGATGACAGCGCTCAATGGGTAGTCGCCTCCAACGCCGATTCCAAGCTAATTGATTCATACTCAGCTAGTTGGAACGGCTGGAGAGGCGTTCGAGGTGCTCACAATGACGCGCCAAAAGATCAGTACACCAACAATACTTAGTCCGGGGCCCCCACCCGAAACGGCCTGTGCAAACGTAGCAACGATCATAATAGTAAGCTCGACACCATCTGGAACAGTACAATTAGACGCGCACAATGGCACCACTACGTTTTGGAACTTACACATTCGCTTACGACCGAGGATATCGGCAAGCCAGCCAAACAAGAGTTGCCCGATCAAATTCCCGGCAGCAGTGGCCAGTTTGAGACCCGCACTCTCCCAGTTTGAGAGTGCCCCTAGGAAGATGAGTTGAAGTAAGAATACGAAGAAGACATGAGAAAGTGAACTCACTGAGGTGATAAGCGCTCGAGCTGTGACCGTAGACGATACCGAGCATGGTGACTGCGATGCCAATGGCGAATACATCATAACTCAAAACAGGAACCTATCAATAGATGCAATAGAGAGAAAATGAGGAACTTACGCGTCCGTGAAGAACCCGACGCCTGCCACTAGACATATCTTGACGTGGAAGCCACTACGACAGTGGATGTTGGACAAAGATGCGCGAGTAATCCGAGACAATAAACACGCACGAGAAAGAGGCCTTGTCGATCTCTGCTAGAGCTCTGCGGCGACGGTCATTGAGAAGGACAACTTCGTCGAAACCTTCGTTCTTCTGCACACGAAAGCCCACACGTTCCTCGGAGCGTTGTTCCGTGTAGCTACTCATTTGGTGGGGCCACCTGTGGAGGGGAGAGAAGGGGGAACAGGACAGCAAATGAAAATGATCCTGTCATGTTGACGCGAAGGGAAATATATTTGATTCACACCGGTCCATAATAGTTAAGCGGGCTGTCGCAGTAGGCAGCAGACGACCCGCACGTTCGAGTGACTCACTTCTAGCGTGATGAATTCGAAGTGGAGCAGTCGTGTTGGGAAGTTGTTCCTGTCCTGATGCGTTCCCCAAACACCGCTTACACCAAACAAACACAGCCACCCCCATCGCTTGTACAGCATGACAGATTTCAGCGGCGCAAGCTCAGGCTGTTCAATGCCAGCGCTCGCAACATAGTGACATCTCAAATGCTCACATACTTGCCTCAAATCTACTTGCCTCTGGTCACCGACAGTGACTTGGCTGTGGCATTTGCCAAGGGGGCTGTCCAACGTTGTTGTGCGATGGGAACGGATACACTGGCCCAAATGGAATCTTCCTTGTAGTCTGCCGGCATCTGAAATCGTCACTCAGGCTGCCAGTGACGGTTAAATTTTAGGCTTGAATAGGACCCGATACTTCCTGATCTGAAGTGCCCCTCTTAGAAGTCGGATACATTTCCAAGCTTGCCTTGCTTTTACATAACAGTATTTTGAGTGATAGCATGACGGCCGTGAAAGATCAAAGTGATCTTATCTTAGACTACCCGTTAAGGCGGCCCTTCGGACAATAAGTAGGTAAGAGGGTTCCATTCCAACGAGCTTCGAACTGCGCAACGTACTACGTACTGGTAGTAACGGCCAAGGGCGTGGCCCAGACCCTCGGTGTGGATGGCCCATACTATGCATCCGATACGTAAGTGAGCTTGGGATCAGAAGACAGGCTCCATAGAACTTCTAGCAATGGAGAAAACGTAAAGTCCTTGTGCTTCCAGTTCGGATTCACCGCCCATCGAGCCTCGGACTCACAGGACCCAACGCCGGGAATCATTCGAAACTTGAAGCCCAGGCTTCAACCTACCTATTTGGTAAAGCGAGATTACGTTAATTAAAGCTTCGAAGTCCAGAGCCCTCGTCGAAGATGTTCTCAGCTCACACAAAAAATTAGGACGTGGCTCAAAAGATCACGTCTGTCCAGATGGCTGACGCATGTGGCGGCCAAGAATACTTAGGTGACTCCTGCTCGATTTCCGGGCTGAATAGTCCATGGTCTTGTATGTAGTCGTTGCTATGTACTGCAGATCCTAACGTCATAACCCGAGGCTCTGGCGGCACAGGTAATCAACTCAGCACGTCTACAACGCAAAGTAGACGCACTATCAATCGTCCATCAAGACAATCGCTCAACATTCAACCCTCCAAGGCGGCGGTCCTTCAATCCCTCTAAACGTGTCCATAACATACCTCTCCTGGGCTTCATTAGACAGATCCTCCAACGTCCGCTGATTCGTCTCCGGGATCAACAGTGTCGAAAGCACGCCCGTGAACATGACGAACGAAAGCACTCGCCAGCTAAGTCATGGAAATCAGCAACACAGTAGAGGACGAAACTGACGAGACGCACACAACGTAGAGTCGCTGCTGGTTCTGTGTTGCGTCGACGCCGGCGTACAAGAGCTGTGCAATCACTGCCCCGAGTTTCCCGGAAGCTGCGGAGATACCGTGTAAGGTGGCTCGGTAGCGGGTCGGAAAAACCTCGCCCGGGATGATGAACGTCGTAGTGTTTGGTCCGAAGTTTTGGAAGAAGTTGGCGAGGCAATACAGAACAATCAACCCCGTGCCTGACAGGTGATCGAACGCAAAGCCTGAAAAAAGACGTCAGTAGCCACTCTGGTACACCAGCAAATGACGATACCCATGATTATGAACAGGACGGTGAGGACAGTGAATCCCATGAGCTGGATCGGCTTGCGTCCCCAGACATCGATGGTGAGAAAGGATGCCACAAACCCAGGAATATAACCGGCGGCGGTTGCAATGATGTTTCCGATGCAGATGTTGTGTAAACTCTTGTAAACATTACCAGGAACTACCCCGAACCCAACGCTACCCAGAATCCAGTCATTGTCGAGGGTGAGCGTGTAAAAGGCGATCTAACGATGGAGTTAGGTTTCGTCCGACAAGTTTTTTCTACGCTCACATCGAGTGCGAACCACGAGTACGCTGTACCCAAGAGCACCTTCAAGTTCGCCCACTGAGAGAAATGCGCCGAAAAGTCACGTTTCGATGCGCGAGGGGCAGTCACGCGTGACTCGCAAATGTCATGGCTGTTGGCGTATGGGGTATATGGGTTCGCCGCCAGGGCATCCTTGATATCATGGGCTGCTTGACCAACGTGACGGTCGATATCCATGGTGAATCGAGGTGTCTCGGGGATTGTCAGACGGAAATAAACAGCGATGGCGGCGGGGACGCATCCTAATCCAATGAGGAGTCGCCAAGCGTGATCCACTTGGCTTGTCGAATGCTGTATGGCGTCCTTGTACACGGTTACAACAACTAGCGCGACGAGAGAAGCAGCTAGCGCGTTGTTAGAGTGAGAGGAGTGCTCGATGAATCGAACATACCGAGTTGGCCCCATCCTTGAAATGCGAAGACGGCAGTCATCATTCGACCGCGAGTTCGGCTGGGAGCAAACTCGGACGTGATGATGGAACTCAACGGGTAATCGCCTCCGACGCCGATTCCAAGCTGATGGGTTCGTGTGAGCCATTTGTCTTGTCCTCCAAGGGCAGTTCAATACACTTACAATGACACGCCAAAAGATAAGGACGTTGAGGATATCAAGGCTAGGTCCACTACCGGCAATGGCTTGTCCTAAGGTGGCTACGATCATGATCGTAAGCTCAATGCCATCTGGTCGGCATTAATATGATCAGATACACATTATGACATGTCTACTTTGTCACTTACACATGCGTTTACGACCAAGAGTATCAGCTAAGAAGCCGAATAGGAGTTGTCCAATCAAATTTCCGGCGGGGGTGGCCAACTTAAGACCCGCAAGTTGCCAGTGGGCAAACGCCGCTAAATGAGGTGACGTCAGAATAACTAGGAAGAGAATCCGAGGACGGTGTGAGGCACACGGAGACCATCATTCCTGTAGGAACCGTAGACAAAGGCCAGCATGGTCGAGGCGATACCAATGGCGAATATGTCATAGCTGAAGAGCCAATTCAACAATTGCGACAACCATGAGAAAGGCGGCGGTGGGACCTACGCATCCGTAAAGAATCCGATACCCGCCACCAAACACACCTTGACGTGAAATTGACTACGGCGTAGGAGAGGAACGACTCAGGACGAGCAATAAGTCTTGATACTGAAAAAACGTACGAGAATGAAGTATTATCAATTTCCTCCAAGGCCATGCGTCGGCGTTCGTTCAAGTACACGACGTCTTTCCTCTCATCGCCCCGACCATGGGAAGATGCCTGCTCTTCGAATTGACTATCTGCGTACCAGTCCATTCCTTGAACCCACCGGGGGATGAATAAAAATGAGAGAAAAATGGGGACGGCACGACGCCATCATACAGCCTGCTATATCAAAAAAGATGACTCTGACAGATCGGATCAACAAATAGGAACGTACGGCAGACCCCAGTCCCTCATGCTAGCATGAGAGTCGAGCTCCTCAGCCTCATGGTACATCACCCACTTCCGACCCATCGTGAGTAGTGTAACCGTGCTGCAATGCTAATCTCGGAAGTTGTGTCAACCGAGATAGGTGGTTTTTGTTCGCAACAAATGATTTCCGCTACGGAGTGATCGCAACCGTCAGTAAATTAACTCCTCGGCACAATTTGGCTGTATACATACCTACCTAGAGCACAATCGGTAGAACCTCTGGGCTCCACACCAAGTTGCGAGCCGCCTTGCTACTGGGTCGTCCAAAAATTCCAATCTGGATGTCCACCAGTTTTCACCTTCTGTCGGTCCCCCGATACTGTCACTGTTGAATATCCCGATCGCACTCCTTCCGATGAAGTTGGGATTCAATTAATGTGATAGGCCGCACCGTCCGACTTGCTTAGATTCCTTGACTTACTGACAAGGGCTTCAGCTCCCAAAAGATGTTCGAGTTAATGTCTGCGGTAGAATTAGCAGATTGAGGAAAGGAATCGCTGAGTCAGCCCGACGCGGCCGATGAGAAAAATGCTCCCGATCATATTGACATTCAATAATCTAAGTACTGTAGCATTGGTCTATCTCGACGCTGTAGGCGATATAGAGATATATTCCCTCGCGTTGCATGTGCGACACGCAATAAGAAAATATAAGGGTTTTTGAATCGTTCGGCTCTTCGGTAGTGGCGCCAGGCGCTATCTTTCTCCGGTTTATTTGGAGGCTGCTGCATTTGCGTCGTAGTATTCACCTGCCGTACTGGTCCATACAATCCCGATGACCAGGTCAGATACCGTCAGAGCTGACTTCACCTAGCTAACATCATGCATGTCATATAGCGGCATGGCAGATATTGAGAATACTGTTTACCACACCCCACTCAACCCGATACCAAGACAGGATGAAAAGGTGGAGCCGCGCACCTGCATAATGGGAGCGTGTGCAAGTAGGAGGGTAATGCCTGCAATATCTACAGGTTAAGGCAATACCAAGTTGTGGCAAGATGACAATATGTGCCTCTTTCGCTGAGCTGTGATAACCTGGGCATTGGGGCGGTTCCAAGGGGTTCCAAAGCATATTTCGGATACGTGGTGAGGGCGCAGTCCACATCAAGGGCGGCGTAGATTCGTCAAACTTCGTGGTGTCGAGTTGCTTGCACACCTCAGGAGACTGGCGTGCGAGTGATGGGATCGTTCATGACGACGACGGACCGTCATGGATGCGCCAAAGCTACCGTCAGCGCGTATTGTAAAGAGCGCGGACTTGAAGGATCCAGAGGTGCAGGGAAGGGACAGCGGCAGAGGCGCCAGTGATTGCAAAGATGAACCTCAGGGGAGGGCTGTGGGTGGGAAACTCAGCTTGAGACACTCCGAGTCTGCAATGGCCATGGAAATGTGACTGACTAGATGTGTTTGAGATACCTCAGTGATTCAGGTAAAGCCGCCTTGCGCCCACACCTGGTAGCGGTTGTTCGGTTCCCGAATCCCAAGCGCTTATCGATTCCTCTACTTGGATATCCATCGTATATTCTCCTACCACCCTGCAATCCAGTTTAAGACAAATCATGAATACAAGCATGTATGTATGCCTTTACGTTTCCTTCGTATATCTGTCGTCGATGGGCCTCTGATGAGTCTGGCTAGCACAAATGCTTTCACTATCACAGGTTCGTTCCCACACCGGATTCTCTGCCATCCGTGCTGATCCCTTGTTTTCAGGCGTCCAGCTTACGAGTACTCGACCAGTTCCCAGATTTCGCTTGGCAAGGCAATACTACATCGAGTTTTCATTAGATGATACAGTGCGATCAACGAAAAAGACGGAGCAGACGAAAAGCGGTATTTTGTGGGATGACAAGATTTGTTTGTGAGTAGATGCCCTTTGGTGCATACTAGAGACTCAATTGTATTAGCGATGGGAGTGACACGTCTGTTCTCGTCGTCAAGATTTACCAACATCACCGCACCCTGGGACGACATGACGAAGTTGTTGGAAATCTGGCGCATACTATTGGAGAAATCCTATCGAAATTGAACAAAAATCGTATGTCGAATCCCTTGGCGTTTTCTAATGACATATTTCGTTCCCAGTATTCGAAGAAGCTATCCACTCCAAGGCAGCCGATTCTTCTGTGCCTGATTTCACGCTGAAATTCACTTTTACTACTGACTCCCGTCAACTTCTTGGCAGTGCTGACGAGCGTCAGGCCGACTATGCCGTCGGTGCGGCAACACAAGCAGTTGAAGCGATGCGTCCCATGCCCGCCGCTGTCGACCGCCTGAATTCGGCAGTCGATATAGCCACACAGGTTACGAACAGCACGCAGACCTTTGCGACTACGTGGAATGTCCTATTGAAGAGAATAAAGCTCTTTGACGAGATTGTGACTGAAATCGCAGCGGTACTCGCTTTACTCTGTTGTTATCCTTTCTCGATCTCATTGCACCGCAGATTCATCCTTATACCGCGGCCGTTTGGTCTGTTATCTCAGCTGCACAGAAGGTCTGGTTTGTCTACGTTTAAGTGTCTGCGTGAGCACTGACGACTCGCCCTTTCACACAGATACTTGTCAATCAGAATGATCGCGACGATCAAATCACTCGTTTGGCTGGCACCATGGGTGACGTTTTAGCATTTGTTCACGATGCAAACCCCTTAAAAGCAGTCAAGGCCCACGTTAGGCCCCTTACACTCTTGGTTCAACAACTGATGGAGTGCGCCTACTTCATTCGTGACTACGCCAGGCACAAAAGCTTCGGTGGGATCACCTAACACTTCATATACTCCCTCACTCACCGTTTTGTGTAGCCACTCGCGTGGTGGTGTACACGTTCTCGAATACCGAAGCACAAATCACGGATTACCAGAGGAAGCTTCAGGAACTTAGAGATGGGTTCATGCAGGGAGTTGCGCTGCAGACTGGAATCACAGTCGTTCGTATGATGAATGCAATCGAGCACACCGGTAAGTCCGACTCCATTGCACCACGATCGGATGTTTATGTATATGATTCACAGTGGAAGATAGGGATCTGGATGACATGCCGTATGCGAAAGGCGCCCGATATGATCAGGACAAGGGCTGCCTAGCTGGCACCCGCCAGGAGATGCTACAGGAACTTTGTGAGATCCTTGGGAATCAGGCAGATGATGCCCCACGAGTGTGTCTTCTCACCGGTGTCGCGGGATCGGGCAAGTCGGCGGTGGCTCATTCCGTCGCGCGATGGTTTGAGGGGCAGAAGAGACTCGTCTCGTCGTACTGCTTTGCAAGGACGGACGTTACAAATCGAAACCCAACGAATCTATTTAGTACTATTGCTCGGGACCTCTGTGACCATGATGCAGCGTACAGGTCTGCCCTTTGGAAGGTCGTAGGGGAAAGTCGTTCACTTCGCACGTCGAAAGTACCGAAAGAGCAGGTGGAACAGTTCATTATCGAACCCAGCAAGCATGTCGGAGCTATTGGCCCCCTAGTCGTTGTCATTGATGCCCTTGACGAGTGTGGTGACCTGGCTAGTCGGCAGACACTTTTACCTGCTATTGCCAAACTTGTCGCCGAAACCTCCCTCCCTCCCAACTTCCGTTTCTTGATCACCGCTCGCCCAGAAAATGATATCCTTACCAAACTTTTGCTGGGCCCCCGCTTGATCCATAAGCAAATGGCCGAGGTCTCAGAGCAAACGGTCGATGCAGACATTGGGAAGTTTATCCGGCATTCTCTTGATGAGTTTTCCTCGGAGCTCGACCTGTCCAACCAGGACTGGTGTAGACTTCTCGTCTGTCACTCTCAACACCTTTTCCAGTGGGCGGCCACTGCATGCAGGTTCATTCACGGGTCGGGTGCTGTTGGGCTCGGACGATCTGCCCGACTCAGACTGCTCTTGAAGATGCATAAGACTGAAGTTGGCTACCCGTTGGATGAGCTATATAGGACCGTGCTACTACAGCTATTCAAATCAAGACCCGAACAAGATAGGTTTCGAGAGGTGATGGGCGTTGTGCTTGCTCTCAAGGAACCACTCCCACTTTCCTCCCTTTCGAATCTCTTTGATGGACATCTGAAGATCACCGTGGATGTCCTGGAAGATGACCCAGTAGATGACCCAATAGACGTGCGAGCTGTAGTTTCAGCTCTTGCATCCCTGTTGGATGGAGCTTATGAGGGCCGGAAGCCTGTCCGGCCACTTCATGCTTCATTCTATGACTTCTTACGTGACGTCAAGCGCAGTTCAACTTTCCATGTCCCATTCCTACTGCAGCATTCCTTCACTATTGGACAAGCATCACTTGCATGCATGCATCACATGCTCAGGTTCAACATATGTGACCTTGCTGACTCCCAGGTCCTTAACAACAAAGTCTCTGGTCTGTTTGAGCACATGAATAAAGCCATTCCCCCCCATCTCTCATATTCCTGTCTATATTGGATGGACCATCTGCAACATACAAACTGCAACCCAGACATGCTTGCTAGCATCACATTGTTCTTCAAAACATGTTTCTCCTACTGGCTTGAAGTTATCAGCCTTCTCTCTCTCTCATCAATCTCACCCATTTCCTCTGCCATACAGACATGCATTTCTCTGAAGAATTGGGCCCAACCCAAGGTAAAATCAAACAATGGGGAGAGTTGATAGACTAAAAGTATGGTATTAGAACTCAGAAATTTGCAAGCTTGCTTCAGAAGCATCTCAATTCATCCAGGTGTTCTCACCAGTGCTCAGGCAATCCACCCCCCATTTATATCTGTCAGCTATGCCACAAACACCTCTGAGCTCACCACTCTGCAAGCTGTGGGCTGGTCAACTTGTAAAGCATGCTTCAATGAATACTGGACATCCAGAAAATTGGCCAGTTGATGTTCATACCTTACATGGACATATGGACATTGTGACCTGTGTTGGCTATTCACCTGATGGAAAGCACATTGTCTCTGGCTCTTTAGACAGGACCATCATGATCTGGGATGCAGCCACTGGTCAATCTATAGAAAGTCCATTCCAGGGGCACACTTCTTGGGTCACATCTGTTGGCTATTCACCTGATGGAAAGAACATCGTCTCTGGCTCTTCAGACAGGACCATCAGGATCTGGGATGCAGCCACTGGTCAATGTATAGGAAGTCCATTCCAGGGGCACACAGATTGGGTCAGATCTGTTGGCTATTCACCTGATGGAAAGAACATTGTCTCTGGCTCTTCAGACAGCACCATCAGAATCTGGGATGTGGCCATTGGTCAATGTATAGGAAGTCCATTCCAGGGGCACACAGATTGGGTCACATCTGTTGGCTATTCATCTGATGGAAAGAACATTGTCTCTGGCTCTTTAGACAGGACCATCAGGATCTGGGATGCAACCACTGGTCAATGTATAGGAAGTCCATTCCAGGGGCACACAGATTCAGTCACATCTGTTGGCTATTCACCTGATGGAAAGAACATTGTCTCTGGCTCTTCAGACAGGACCATCAGGATCTGGGATGCAGCCACTGGTCAATCTATAGGATGTCCATTTCAGGGGCACACAGATTGCATTACATCTGTTGGCTATTCACCGCATGGAAAGAACATTGTCTCTGGCTCTTTAGACAGGACCATCAGGATCTGGGATGCAGCCACTGGTCAATGTATAGAAAGTCCATTCCAGGGGCACACAGATTATGTCACATCTGTTGGCTATTCACCTGATGGAAAGCACATTGTCTCTGGCTCTGATGACAGCACCATCAGGATCTGGGATGCAGCCACTGGTCAATCTATAGGAAGTCCATTCCAGGGGCACACAGATTGCATCACATCTGTTGGCTATTCACCTGATGGAAAGAACATTATCTCTGGCTCTAATGACAGGACCATCAGGATCTGGGATGCAGCCACTGGTCAATCTATAGGAAGTCCATTCCAGAGGCACACAGATTGGGTCAGATCTGTTGACTATTCACCTAATGGAAAGAACATTGTCTCTGGCTCTGATGATAGCACCATCAGGATCTGGGATGCAGCCACTGGTCAATGTATAGGAAGTTCATTCCAGGGGCACACAGAAAGGGTCATATCTGTTGGCTATTCACCTGATGGAAAGAACATTGTCTCTGGCTCTGGTGACAGCACCATCAGGATCTGGGATGCAGCCACTGGTCAATCTATAGGAATTCCATTCCAGGGACACACTTCTTGGGTCACATCTGTTGGCTATTCACCTGATGGAAAGAATATTGTCTCTGGCTCTTTAGACAGGACCATCAGGATCTGGGATGTAGCCACTGGTCAGCCTATAGCAGGTCCCTTCCAGGGGCATGGCAACTCTCTCATTCTGTCAGTTGCTTTTTCACCTACTGGTGACCACATTATCTCTGGGGCTAGTGACAAGTCTATCAAAGTATGGAAGGTGCACCAACTTCTTCCTCTTGGTGAGCTTCTTGACCATGAAGGCTGGATTGTGTCTCATGATCTTTGCTATGGCTGGGTTGCTCCTTGGCTGAGATTTGGTTCCTTTTATCTTCCTCCTCTCTCTCTGGTCATATCCCAGTATGGAGCATTTAAAGTTGATATTGATAATTCATTGTATGGAGAGTCATGGATTACTTGTTGGAAGTCTTAACCAGTATGTTCTCAAGTCATCTCTTTTGTTCAGATATTACTCTGGTTCCTTATGTTGCACTGGTAGATACTTTAGTCTTTTTTTGTTGAAAACATTAATGTTTCCCATCCTATGACATCATAGGAGACCATATCTGAGTCATACCAACATTTGAAGGAACTGCAATCTTGTGCATAGTATACATGTCACCACCATAGGACAACACTTTGCATGTCAGTGTTCAAAAGGGTCATCAATCCTGTACTTCCATAGTATTTACATTGTCCACTTTGAATAGATCTTTTAAAAGCTACTATTTTAACCACTGACACATTTTTTTAGTGCAGATCTCTTATGTTTCTGGGTTGGCCAACTTGAAGCTTGCAACAATGCATTGTAACACATCATCACCCCTCATGCAGATCACCACTGGAGGTCAGACAATCACTACATACATTGCATTGATTTACATGGTGAGATTTTGAAGAGCTGTAGTAGTCACAGTGACTTGACCAAGACCACATAGTAGTAGTCATACTTGTATTGAACACTTGAATGCAGTCCTAGTGGGCACCATGACATAAGAAAACAATGGGGTAACTTGAATGGGAAGGGTAGAGACAACCCCTGGCAGTAGTAGTGTAATGATGGTATGTAGCTGAGACTGACAAGAGTGCTCAGAAAGAGAGAAACAGATTCTCAGATGTGCCCACCCACATGTACATCATAGTATCCATGTCACCTGACTCACCTCAAACATTTCACATCTCTACAGCTCCAAAGTCCCATCACACACATCACTGTGATGTACATCTACATTGCACACTAGGGTTTGGCCTAGAATCTGTCTTGTCAAACAGGTGAGCACCCTTCTGCACCAATGTACACATGTATGGTTGTGCACCAGAGCACATTACATATGAAATTGCAAACAGTACCCAATGTGACTTGAGGCAGTATCAGTGCAACCCTACAATCCAGGACATGTCAAATTGTCAATGGGTGTCTGAGATAGACTGTGGCATGACTGTGACTTTGATTCACATAATTGTCATACATAATATGGATGTAGTAAGTCTGAACCCCCTGGCCCATTTGATGGTTTCTGAGAATACAATGTCTACAGTAGGCTATTATCTTGAGCTATGTGGTAGAGGTGCTGCTCATCATAACATCTATCTTTGTTGATAGCATGTGCTTCACCATTTTGATCAGGTTCAGCCTTTCAGGTTCTATACTAGAAGGCCATTCCACAGTTTCCATCCATTACAGCACTGAATACATTGGGCTGCAAGGCAGATAAATGAGGACTAGTTGGAGTACAGCTTCAAGCTTCAACTTGGGCAACAATCATCTTGGATGATCATTGGATCAATCTGAGAAGTCATTGGCAAAGCACACCAAGACAAGTTTGAGTTGGAACATTGGATAGTTCTATACTCATTGCAAAATACAACAAGTACTATAACCATTGAGGTAAACGTTACCCGAGAAAAGAAAAACTAAATCCAGGAAATACAGGACAACGACTCTCGATCAGAAAAATAAGAAACCATTACAACAACCTGTTACCCTATGTCACTGAACTGAACGGCAGTAAACAGCAAACCTGAAAGCGTACACCAGCCAAACAGACAACAAACATTGTGACGTATATCTTGTAAGCATTTTCAAGCGAGGATATAGATGAGTATGAGAGATATGACAGCGACCGCCGGTGGGGAGAGGGTCGAAAGGAGGGAGAGAAAGATATCGGAGGGGCAAGGATGGACCAGGGAATACGGTTGGCGATCGTCTGGAGACAATCACAGGGTATAGTGTCAGGAGACCACTGGCTCCAGCGAGCACTGCAACAACTAATTGCTATAGGGTCAGTAACCATTTCAACAGGGCCGACCATCAACTTACCTTGACGCCCTTCCGACGAGGGCAACCACAATGGCGATATACTGAGTTACCAAACAATCCCTCATAAAAAAACGGTACACTGCAGTACCAACCGGAGGCCCGGCGGGCAGCAGGACACGTTTCACAACGTCAACGAATAGTTCCCCACCTGCATTCTTCGGCCACTAGCGCCATCGTTTCTCAGTGATACCATGAGCAGCAGCGTTACATGCCTCGCAGACACGCACTCGATGAGTGCGGTGGTGGTCCGCACCCCTTCTGGCCTTGCGCACCCAGTCAAATTCGGTCGCGGTCCTATCGTCGGGTATGCACTCGTCAGGGTAGCGAACACCTGAGCGACGACCCAAACCACGGAACATATCGCGGAGACCGTCGTAGTCGGGGTGGTTGGCAAATGAAAGAGACAAGGAATACGTGAGGAACAGGGTAAATTCGATTGGGAGGGTGGCAGTCATTGGAATGGTGGGTGGGGGCAAGTAGGCGTCGGGGTCTCGATGAGTATCTGGATGGTAAGAATCAGATGATTCTCTGCGGTGATGACGGGGACGTATTGGAAAAGGGGTGGGGGGATCAGGGGGAATCGGAGACCGAGCTCACGAACGTGAACGACAAGGAGTACGGGATTGCGAGCGAGTACGGAGATGCCGTGGAGTGTTGCAGACGGCGGGGATTGAGGGGGGAGATCTAGATTTCTCGACAATGGAATGTGCTTCCTGATAAGTTCCAGATTGTCTTGTAATGGGGTACCGTCGCGATGCGGACATTCCTCCTGTTCCAATTGTTCCTGATAAACAAGATCCGGTGAGAAGTGAGGTAACAAAGGTCCAACAGCGTCCAGCTTGGCTGCAAAATGAGATCTCATGTTTGTGACACGGTTGGTGCACGCAGCTTTCGCCAGGGCAGCGTCCAGCGGGGAAGTAAATGAGCATATATGCGAGGGACTCGAGGTCGTCACGACGCGCACATTCTGTGGCAATAGCATGAGTGGACATGAATTCATCAAAGCGACGTTGTACGCACCAACACCGCGATGAGCATTTAAGCTCGCGAAAAGGCTGGTGCCTACGCCATGCTTTCCCTCCTGTTTGTAAGGGAGGTGGGTCGCCTGTCCTAGAGTCCCTGAAGCGACGTGCGAGACCGAAGTCGATGACATTGACGACAGATATTAATATGCAGTCGGAGAGGAAGGGAGACCCATGACAAAATTGGCAGGTTTCACGTCGCGATGTGTAAATGAGCGGGAATGAATAAATTCGAGGCATGATAACTAGGCAACGAGAAAGGAGCGTGGATTAATATTGATGTGGCAAACGAGATAAATACAGACGTACTAGCTGATCAGCGAGGAGAGGGACTCTCTCGAGAAAAATGTTTGATGCAGACGTTGATGGTGTGTACGCCGAGGAAGACGGAGCCTGTCATGAGGCAGAGAGACGAGACAAACGGACCACAGCCACCGTTGGCGATTTCTTCCTCGTGACCTCCTGACTGCCTCAGTCACACTTTCCCAGACCAGCGGTGGTCGGTGAATACTAAATAGGACCAAGAAGATGCCATTTCCATCATTGGTTTCATCACCTTCGCCGCCAAAGTCGCGTTCGGATAGGTTCCCGCCACTTCACCCCGCCTCGGCCATGTCGCTCCGGCCAGTCTTTCCTTTCCTCGCTCTTTTCACCCGAATTGTTACAATTTGTCGACCCTTGCATATGGTCAGTGCCGTCTCTTCGAGCATCCTTTCCGTCGACTCTCATCTCGGCGCCGTTGCACGACGCAATCTGGAAAACGTAGCAGAAGAACGTATGACACTGAGAGCGAGCACCTCAGATACCCTTTCCCTTACGATGCACGCGTGTCTCGTGGTCTTTGCCGGCCCTGGCGTCGACATTGATTCTGTAGGTCATTATATGGGGTCCAAACTCGGTGAGCAACACTTCCTCAAGGTCTCGTACGATCATCTCACTGCCTCGACCCACCTCCAGGATTTTCACTCAATATCAGAGACGGACACTTGATCGTCATCATTTCCCATCTCTTCAAGTCGCGTTCGGTCTTGGCTACGCTAAACAATTGTACCGTGCGATTACCCCATCATCAATTTCCATTTTCTACTCACATTACCACAACTCAACCATTGTTCGTATGCCCGTGATATACCCCTTTTCTAGTCTAATTGCTCTTCTCATGTTTTTCTGCAAATGTTGCCTGTTTTACAGTTGATCCCTGTGAAATGTCGTATTTTCCCTTCCTGTCGCCTGCTTGGAGTCACGACGTGTGGGCACGAATTGATGTAGGTGGGGACCTCGATCGCTAGGAAGCTAATTATTGTAGTTCAAACTATGCAGTTCGCGTGTTTAAACCCCTTGCCGAACCTCTTTCGTCCGCATAGTGGGCTGTGCGCGAATGGGGTCGCAGTGTCCGCCCTCGACAAATCGTCAGTACCTACAGTCTGCGTAAGTCGGTGTGCCTCCATCACGTCTTACGTGCATCATCGTTCACCCTCATTTGATACGCTTGACTGAGCACATCTTGGCGTCGACCCAGGAGAAAAATGCCAGTCACAGACACACTGCATTCGGTTATCCAAGTCTACTGTAGAACTGGTTTATCCAATTTAAAGGTACATTGTTGCGTGTGGAACGCATAGTAAGAAAACACGTGGGTTTTTGGATTGCTGTTCAGCCCTCCGGTAACGGCACTGCGTACTATTCTTCTTGGTGGGTGCTGGATTTACGTCGTAGTATCCTGATGACCAGGTCAGATACTGTCAGAGTTGTCCAGTCGGCTGACATCTTGCGCATGCATGCCATATAAAGGTGGGCATCGAAAACACCGTTAACCACATGCCACTCAACCCAATCGCGAGACAGTGAAAAAGTGGAGCCGTGCATCTGCGTGACGGGAACGCGTGCAAGCAGGAGGAGGATGCCTGCGATATCTATGGCTTTCGTAAGGCAATACCTTGTGACGAAATGCCGACACATGCTTCTTCGCTGGGCTGTGGTGACCTGCAATGGGTATTGACGTGGTCCCCGAGGGCCAAGGCATATTTGGGGTGTGGTGAGGGCGCAATCCACATCAAGGGCGTCATAGACTTGTCAAACTTCGTCGGGTCGGGTTGCTTGCGCACCTCAGGGATCAGGAGACTGGCGTGCGAGTGATGGGATCGTTCATGGCGACGACGGACCTTCACGGATGTGCCAAAGCTGTCGTTGGCGCAAATCGCAAAGAGGGCGAAAAGAACCCACAGAGATGCAGGAAAGGGACAGCGGCGGAGGTGCCGGTGAGTCGTGACTGCAAGCATGAGTAGGAGAAAATCGTGAGTGGGCTGGAGACACATGGCCATGGGAACGCGACCGAGGGAAATATGGGCCGCCTTGCACCAAGGCCCAACACGTGGTAGCGGTTGTTCGGTTCCGGAGCGCTCTTGATTGTATCTCCATCGTACACCTACCGTGCTGCAACTTGGTTTAAGACGAACCATGAATCCAACCATGTATGTATCACTATACTTTTCCATCGTATGTTTGTCGTCCACGGGCCTCTGATGTCATTCTGGCTAGCACAAGCGCTTTTACTATCACAGGTTCGTTGTAACGCCCGAACCGCTACCTTGTGTGTTGATCGACTGATCGATGTTCTTTGTTCAGGTATCCAGCTTACGAGTACTCGACCGGCTTCCAAATTGCGTTTGGCAAAGCAATACTATATCGAACTTTCATTAGGTGATACAGTGCGATCGATGAAAAAGACGAAGCAGACGAAAGGAGGTATCTTCTGGGATGACAAAATTTGTTTGTGAGTAGACACCCTTTGGCGCATACGAGAGACTCAATAGTATCAGCGATGGCAATGACACATCTGTTCTTGCCGTCAAAGTTTACCAGAATCATCGCATGCCAGGTCAGCGGGATGAAGTTGTCGGAAATCTGACCTATACTATTAGAGATATCCTATCAAAATTGAACAACGATTGTATGTCGGATCCTTGTGGCAATTTCTACTGACATATCTTGTTCTCAGTATTCGAAGAACCTATCCGCAAGGATCCCTCCAAGGCAGCCGATTCTTCTCCGGCTGATTTCACGCTGAAATTCACTTTCACCGCCGACTCTCGCCAATCTCCTGCCGATGCGGACGAGCGTCAGGCTGAGTATGCCGCCGATACGGCAACGCAAGCAGTTGAAACGATGCGTCCTATTCCTGCCACTGTTGACCAGCTGAATTCGGCCGTTGACACAGCCACACAGGTTGCGAACAGCGTGCAGACCTTCGTGACTACGTGGGATGTCCTATTGAAGAGAATAAAACTCTTTGACGAGATCGTGACTGGAATCGCGGCGGTATTTGCTTCTGTCTATCGTTCTCTCTCGATCTCATTGCACCGCAGATCCATCCATATACGTCACTCGCTTGGTCTGTTCTCTCAGCTGCACACAAGGTCTGTTTCTCTGCTGTGAGATCCTGGCATGATTAATAATGACTCGGCCTTCACACAGGTACTCATCAATCAGAATGATCGCGACGATCAAATCACTCGCTTAGCGGGTACTATGAACGACGTTTTAGCGTTCGTTCAGGATGCCGACCCCTCGAAGGCAGTCGAAGCGCACGTCAAGCCTCTGAGGCTGTTGATCCAACAGGTGATAGAGTGCGCATACTTTATCCGTGACTATGCCGAGTGTAAAAGATTTGGTAGGATCACCAATTTTTCATGCCGTCTTTCACTGACCGCTTTGTAGCGAGTCGCGTGGTGAAGTCCACGTTCTCAAACATTGATACCAAGATCATAGATTACCAGAGCAAGCTTCAAGAACTCAGAGATGGGTTCATGCGAGGGGTCGAACTGCAGACTGGGATCACGGTCGTTCGTATGATGAGCGCGATCGAGCACTCGGGTAAGTTTGAGCCCATTGTACCACGGCCTGCTTATGTATACGGTTCACAGTAGAAGATAGAGACCTGGACGACATGCCGTATGCGAGAGGCGCCCGGTACAATCAGGACAAGGGTTGCCTGGCCGGGACTCGTGAGGAGATGCTACGGGAACTATATGAGATCCTCAGCAATCAGGCAGACGATGCCCCACGAGTGTGTCTTCTCACCGGGGTTGCGGGATCGGGCAAGTCGGCGGTAGCTCATTCCGTTGCGCAATGGTTTGAGGGGCAGAAGAGGCTTGTTTCGTCATATTGTTTCGCAAGGACGGATGTTGCTCGCCGGAACCCGACGAATCTGTTCAGTACTATTGCCCGGGACCTCTGTGATCACGATACGGAGTACAAGTCTGCCCTGTGGGAGGTTGTGGGGAAACAGCGATCGCTTCGCACGTCGGAGGTACCCAAGGAACAGTTGGAGCGACTCATTATTGAACCAAGCCAGCATATCCAGGCTATTGGCCCTCTGGTGATTGTCATTGACGCCCTTGACGAATGTGGCGACCAAGCTAGTCGTCAGACACTCTTACCTGCTATTGTCAAACTAGTGACCGAAACCTCCCTCCCGACCAATCTCCGTTTCTTGATCACTGCTCGCCCAGATTACGACATCCTTGACGAACTTTTGCCGTGCCCCTACTTGATCCACAAACAAATGTCTGAGATCTCGGAACAAATGGTTGACGCGGACATTGGGAGGTTTATCCGGCATTCTCTCAACGAGCTTTCCTCAGAGCTCGACTTGTCCAACCAGGATTGGTGTCGACTTCTCGTTCGTCACTCTCAATACCTTTTCCAGTGGGCGGCCACTGCATGCAGGTTCATTCAGGGGTCAGGTGCTGTTGGGCTCGGACGATCTGCCCGACTCAGACTGCTCCTGAAGATGCATAAGACTGAAGTTGGCTACCCGTTGGATGAGCTATATAGGACCGTACTACTACAGCTATTCAAATCAGGACCTGAACAAGGTCGGTTTCGAGAAGTGATGGGCGTCGTGCTTGCTCTCAAGGAACCACTCCCACTTTCTTCTCTTTCGAATCTCTTCGATGGACGCCTGAAGACCGCTGTGAATGTCCTGGAGGATGATGCAGTAGATGATCCTATAGATGTGCGAGCTATAGTCTCAGCTCTTGCGTCTCTGCTGGATGGGGTTTATGAGGGCCGGAAGTCTGTCCGGCCACTTCATGCCTCATTCTATGACTTCTTGCGTGACGTCGAGCGCAGTTCAACTTTCCATGTCCCATTCCTGCCCCAACATTCTTTCACTATTGGACAAGCATCACTTGCATGCATGCACCACATGCTCAAATTCAATATATGTGGCCTGACTGACTCTCGGGTGTTCAATGACGAAGTCCCTGGCTTGTTTGACCACATGAATAAGGCCATTCCTCCCCATCTCTCATACTCATGTCTCTACTGGATGGACCATCTGCAAGATATGAACTGCAATACAGACATACTTACAGAAATCACACTCTTCTTCAACACATGTTTTTCCTATTGGCTTGAAGTTATAAGCCTCCTCTCACTCTCATCAGCATCACCCATTTCCTCTGCTCTACAGACATGCATTTCCCTAAAGAATTGGATCCAACCCAAGGTAAGATCAAATGATAGGGAGGGTTGATATACTAAAATATGATATTAGAACTCAGAAATTTGCAATCTTGCTTCAGAAGCATCTCAATTCATCCAGGTGTTCTCACCAGTGCTCAGGCAGTCTACTCCCCATTTATATCTGTCAGCCATGCCACAGACACCTCTCAGCTCACCACTCTGCAAGCTGTGGGCTGGCCAACTTGTAAAGCATGCTTCAATGAATGCTGGCCATCCAAAAAATTGGCCAGTTCATGTTCATACCCTATATGGACATGTGGGTAATGTGACTTGTGTTGCATATTCACATGATGGAAAGCACATTGTCTCTGGCTCTGATGACAGCACCATCAGGATCTGGGATGCAGCCACTGGTCAATCTATAGAAAGTCTATTCCAGGACACAGGAGGGGTTACATCTGTTGGCTATTCACCTGATGAAAAGAACATTGTCTCTGGCTCTTATAATGGCACCATCAGGATCTGGGATGCAGCCACCGGTCAATCTATAGGAAGTCCATTTCAGGGGCACACACACAGGGTTACATCTGTTGGCTATTCACCTGATGGAAAGAATGTTGTCTCTGGCTCTTATGACAGCACCATCAGGGTCTGGGATGTAGCCACTGGTCAATGTATAGGAAGTCCATTCCAGGGGCACACAGATTGGGTCACATCTGTTGGCTATTCACCTGATGGAAAGAGCATTGTCTCTGGCTCCAATGATGGCACCATCAGGGTCTGGGATGCAGCTACTGGTCAATCTATAGGATTTCCATTTTGGGGGCACAGAGATCAGGTTACATCTGTTGGCTATTCACCTGATGGAAAGAACATTGTCTCTGGGTCTTATGACAGGACCATCAGGATCTGGGATGCAGCCACTGGTCAATCTATAGAAAGTTCATTCCAGGGACATGCAGAAAGGATCACATCTGTTGGCTATTCATCTGATGGAAAGAACATTGTCTCTGGCTCTTTAGGCAGCACCATCAGGATCTGGGATGCAGTCACTGGTCAATGTATAGGAAGTCCATTCCAGGGGCACACAAATTGGGTCAGATCTGTTGGCTATTCACCTGATGGAAAGAACATTGTCTCTGGCTCTGATGACAGCACCATCAGGATCTGGGATGCAGCCACTGGTCAATCTATAGAAAGTCCATTCCAGAAGCACACTTCTCAGGTCATGGTCACATCTATTGGCTATTCACCTGATGGAAAGAACATTGTCTCTGGCTCTAATGACAGCACCATCAGGATCTGGGATGCAGCCACTGGTCAATCTATAGGAAGTCCATTCCAGGGGCACACAGATTGGGTCACATCTGTTGGCTATTCACCTGATGGAAAGAACATTGTCTCTGGCTCTGATGACAGCACCATCAGGATCTGGGATGCAGCCACTGGTCAATCTATAGGAAGTCCATTTCAGGGGCATACTTCTTGGGTCAGATCTGTTGGCTATTCACCTGATGGAAAGAACATTGTCTCTGGCTCTAATGACAGCACCATCAGGATCTGGGATGCAGCTACTGGTCAGTCTATAGCAGGTCCCTTCCAGGGACATGGCAGCTCCTCTATTCTATCAGTTGCTTTTTCACCCACTGGTGACCATATCATCTCTGTAGCTGAGGACAAGTCTATCAAAGTATGGAAGGCCCATCAACTTCTTTCTCTTGGTCAGCTTCTTGACCATGAAGGCTGGATTTTGTCTTATGATCTTTGCTTTGGCTGGGTTGCTCCTTGGCTGAGATTCAGTTCCTTTTATCTTCCTCCTCTCTCTCTGGTAATATCTCAGTATGGAGCATTCCAAGTTGATATTGATACTTCATTGTATGGAGAGTCCTGGATTACTTGTTGGAAGTCCTGAATAGTGGGTTCTCATATCATCTCTTTTGTTCAGGTATTACTCTACTTCCTTATGTTGCAACTTGCAGGCAGTAGATATTCTAGCACTATTTCAAAAACATCAATGCCTCTTATGAGTCTTATCCTATGACACTATTGCAGATGGGCCATATCTCAGTCATACCAACATTTGAATGGCTGCAA
This sequence comes from Chiua aff. virens, assembly GCA_038094695.1. NCBI lineage: Eukaryota > Fungi > Basidiomycota > Agaricomycetes > Boletales > Boletaceae > Chiua > Chiua aff. virens. The sequence goes on from JBBPUM010000071.1 coordinate 27,702, forward strand.
TCTTGTGCATGATATGCAAGTCATCACCATAGGAAGAAACCTTGCATATTTGAAAGGGTTATCATTCCTGCACTTTAGAAGTATTTCTGTCATCAGCTTTGAATAGGTCAGACAATTACTACATGGCAATGATGGCACTGCTTTGATGTACATGGTGAGATTTTGAAGAGCTGTGGCAGTCACTGGCACAGTGATTTGACAAAGACCACATAGTACTACTAGTACCCATACTTATATTGAACACAAATTACACAATGCAGTATCACTGGGCACATAAGAAAGCAATGGGCTAACTTGAATGGGAGGGGTAGGGATGACCCCCAGCTGGCACTAGTAGGGTGATGATGGCAGTTTAGAGTCTTCAGGCTGACAAGAGTGCTCACAAAGAGAGAAACAGATGCTCAGACATGGCCACTCACCCACAATGACTGTACATGGTACATACTACCCATGTCACCTGACTCACCTCAAACATTTTGCATCTCCACAGCTCCAAATTTCATCATGGATGCCACATGTGCATTGCATGCTGGGGTCTGGCCTGGAATTTGCATTCAAGTTGTCAAGCAGGTGAGCACCCTTCTGCATCAATGTACAAACAACTTGGTTCAAGTTGTCCACTAGAGCACAATACAAGGCTAAGTCTATGAGATTGCAGACAGTACCCAAAATGATTTGAGGCAGTATCAGTGCTACCCTATAATGTGGGGCATGTCTATCTTTGTTGATACCATCTGCTTCATCATTTTGATCAGGTCCAGCCTTTCAGGTTCTGTACTAGAAGGCCACTCCACAGTTTCCATCCATTACAGCACTGAATACATTGGGCTGCAAGACAGATGAACAAGGGCTAGTGGAGTACAGCTTCAAGCTTCAAGGCAACAATCACTTGGGTGATCATTGGATCAATAAATTTGAGAAGTCGTTGGCAAAGCACACCGAGACACATACTCATATTGCAAAATACAACAAGTACTATAACCAGTTAGGTAAACGTCATTCGAGAAAAGAGAAATTAAATCCAAGAAACACAAGATGACGAATCTTGATCAGAAAAATAGGAAACCATTACAACAACCTATTACCCTATGTCACCAAACGGCAGTAAACAGCAAACCTGAAAGCGTACACCAGCCAAACAGACAACAAACGTCGGGATGTATATCTTGTAAGCATTTTCAAACGAGGATATAGATGAATATAAGAGGTATGACAGCGATCGCGAGTGGAGGAGAGGGTCAAAAGGAGGTAAGGATGGACCGGGGAGTACGGTTGGTGACCGTCTGGAGACAATCGCAGGGTATAGTATCAGGAGACTACTGGCTCCAGCGAGCACTGCAACAACTAATTATTACAGGGTCAGTAACCACTTCAACAGGACCGACCATCAACTCACCCTGACGCCCTTCCGGCAAGGAGGGCAACCACAACAACCATATACCGAGTTACCGAGCAGATCCCTCATAAGAAAATGGTACACACGGTACCACCAGCAGCCCAGCGGGCAGCAGAATAAGTTTGACAACGTGAACGAATGGTTCCCCACCTGCGTTCTCCGGCAGCTAGCGCCATCGCTTCTCGGTGACACCGTGAGCGGCTGCGTTACATGCCTCGCAGACACGCACTCGATGAGTACGGTGGTGGTCCGCACCCCTTCTGGCCTTGCGCACCCAGTCACATTCGGTCGCGGTCCTATCGTCGGGTATGCATTCGTCAGGGTAGCGAACACCTGAGCGACGACCTAAACCACGGAACATATCACGCAGACCATCGTAGTCGGGGAGATCGGTAAATGAAAGTGACAAGGAATACGTGAGGAACAAGGTAAATTCGATTGGGAGGGTGGCAGTCATTGGAATGGTGGGTGGGGGCAAGTAGGAGTCGGGGTCTCGGTGGGCGTCTGGATGGTAAGAATCAGATGATTCTCTGCGGCGATGACGGGGACGTATTGGAGAAGGGGTGGGGGGATCAGGGGGAATCGGAGAGCGAGCTCGCGAACGTGAACGCATACGAGTACGGGGTTGCGAGCGAGTACGAAGATGCCGTGGAGTCTTGCGGACGGCGGGGATTGAGGGGAGAGGTCTAGATTTCTCGACAATAGAATGTCCATCCTGATGTTCCAAATTGTCTTGTAATGGAGGAGTATCGTTGCAACGTAGATGTTCCTCCTGCTCTAATTGTTCCTGATAAACAAGATCCGGTGAGAAGTGAGGTAACAAAGGACCAACAGCGTCCAGCTTGGCCTGCAAAATGAGATCCCATGTTTGTGACACGGTTGGTGCACGTAGCTTTCGCCAGGGCAGCGTCCCACGGAGGAAGTAAATCAGCATATATGCGAGGGACTCGAGGTCGTCACGACGCGCACATTCTACGGCAATAACATGAGCGCACATAAATTCACCAAAGCGACGTTGTACGCACCAACACCGCGATGAGCATTTAGACTCGCGAAAAGGCTGGTGCCTACGCCATGCCTTCCCTCTTGTTTGTAAGGGAGGTGGTCGCCTGTCCTAGAGTCCCTGAAGCGACGTGCGAGACCGAAGTCGATGACATTGACGACAGATGCAGTCGGCGAGGAAGGGAGACCCATGACGAAGTTGGCAGGTTTTACGTCGCGATGTATAAATGAACGGGAATGAATACATTCGAAGCATGATAACTAGGCAATGAGAAATGAGCGTGAATACAAGGGAGATAAGGGTACAGACGTACAAGCTGATCAATAAGCAGAAGGACAGTCTTGAGAGAAAAGTGTCTGCTGCAGACTTTGAAGAGATCCTCCAACGAGGGCCCGAGAAGATCGATGACCATGACATTGTAGTCGCCTTGCTTGCCCGAGTACATGATCCAGGGAACGCCAGGACCACCCTTGAGAGATTTGTAGACCTTTGACTCTTGACGGAGGGGGGACGTGAGGGAACGTGGAATGGCGGGTTCAAGTTTGATAGCGACTTCCTTGCCCGCTATGGTGTGCACGCCGAGGAAGACGGAACCTGTGAGCGGTACATGAGGCAGCGACGGGGAGAGAGACGAGAAAGACGGACCACAGCCACCGTTGGCGATTTCTTCCTCGAGTCTGTACTTTCCACCAAACGTGACCTCCATCGAGATGAGAATTCTCCGCGACCCACTCTGTTCTGTGACACCGCGGCTCATCACTCCCTCAGTCACATCTTCCCCTCGTCCGTGAATAGGACCAAGCCGATGCCATTTCCATCATCGATTTGTATCACCTCGGCCGTCAAAGTCGCGTTCGGATAGGTTCCCGCCACTTCACCCCGCCTCGGCCATGTCGCTCCGGCCACTCTTTCCCTTCCTCGCTCTTTTCACCCGAATCATTCCAACTTGTCGACCCTTGCATACGGTCAGTACCATCTCTTCGAGTATATATCTTTTCCGTCGACTCTCATCTCGGCGTCGTTGCACATCGCAATCTGGCAAACGCAGCAGAAGAACGTATGACACTGAGAGCGAGCACCGCAGATACCCTTTACCTTACAATGCACGCGTGTCTCGTGGTCCTTGCCAGTCCTAGCGTTGACATTTGATTCTATAAGGCATGGTATGGGATTCAGGCTTGGTGAGTAACAATTCCTTAAGGTCTCGTACGATCATCTCACTGCCTCGATCCACCTCCAGGATTTTCACTCGAGATCAGAGACGGACACTCGATCGTCATCATTTCCCATCTCTTCAAGTCGCGTTCGGTTTTGACTACGCTGAACAATGTACCGTGCGATTACCCCATCATCAATTTCCATTTTCTACTCACATCACCACAACTCAATCATTGTTCATGTGCCCGTGCGTGTACCCCTTTTCTAGCCTAAATACTCTTCTCAAGTTTTTCTGCGAATATTGCCTGTTTTACAGTTGATCCCCGTAAACGTCGTATTTTCTATTCCTGTCGCCTACCTGGACAGTCACGAGGCGTGGACACGAATTGGTGTAGGTGGGGACCTCGATTGTTAGGAAGCTAGCTCTTGTAGTTCAAACTATGTAGTTCGCGTGTTTGAACCTCTTGCTGATCCTCCCTCGTCCACATGTTGGGCTGTGCGCGAATGGGGCCGCAGTGTCCGCCCTCGACAGATCATTAGTACCTACAGTCTGTAAGTCGACGTCCCTCCATCACGTCTTATGTGCATCGTCGTTCGCCCTCATTGGATACACTAACCGAGCGCATCTTGGCGTCGACCCATGAGAAAAATGACAGTCACAAACACCCTGTATTCGATTATTCAAGTCGACTGTAAAACTGGCTTATCCAAATTAAAGGTACATTTCCTTGCGAATTGCGTGTGGAACGCAAGGTAAGAATATATGAGGGTCTTTGGATTGCTGTTGAGCCCTCCGGTAACGGCACTGCGTGCCATCCTTCTCGGAGGCTCCTACCTTTGCGTCGTAGTATCCACCTACCATACTGGTCCGTACAAGTCCGATGACCAGGCCAGATACCGTCAGAATTGCCCACCCGGCTGACATCTTGTGCACGCATGCCATAGAGGTTAGCGCCGGTGAGCACCGAGAACACTGTTAACCACACGCCACTTACCCGATCGTGAAACAGAATGAAAAAGTGGAGCTGTGCATCTGCGTGACGAGAATGCGTGCAAGCAGCGGGAGGATACCTGCGATATCTGTGGCTGTAGTAAGGCAATGCCTTGTGACGAGATGCCGACATATGCTTTTTTCGCTGGGCTGTGGTGACTTGCAGTGGGTATTGACGTGATCCCGAGGGATTCCAAGGCATACCTGGGGTTGATCTGGGGTGTGGTGAGGGCGCAGTCCACATCGAGGGCGGCAGAACTTGTCAAACTTCGTCGGGTCGAGTCGCTTGCGCACCTCAGGGGCCAGGAGACTGGCGTACGAGTGATGGGACCGTTCATGGCGACGACGGTCCGTCACGGATGTGCCAAAGCTGTCGTTAGTGCATATCCCAAAGAGCGCGAAAAGGACCCACAGAGATACAGGAAAGGGACAGCGGCGGAGGTGCCAGTGACTGCAAACATGAGTAGGAGAGAGTCGTGAGTGGGCGGAGACACTGCGAGTGGCGGTCTGCAATGGCCATGGGGATGCGACTGACTGAGGGATGTGTTTCAAATATGGGCCGCCTTGCACCGACACGTGGTAGCAGTTGTTCGGTTCCCGAGCGCTCTTGATTGTATCTCCACCGCACATTCACCCACCGTGCTGCAACTTGGTTTAAGACGAACCATGAATCCAACCATGTATGTATCCCTATACGTTCCCTTCGTATGTTTGTCGTAGACGGGCCTCTGATGTCATTCTGGCTAGCACAAGCGCTTTTACTATCACAGGTTCGTTGTAACGCCCGAACCTCTACCTTGTGTGTTGATCGACTGATCGATGTTCTTTGTTCAGGTATCCAGCTTACGAGTACTCGACCGGCTTCCAAATTGCGTTTGGCAAAGCAATACTATATCGAACTTTCATTAGGTGATACAGTGCGATCGATGAAAAAGACGAAGCAGACGAAACGAGGTATCTTCTGGGACGACAAGATTTGTTTGTGAGTACACACCCTTTGGCGCATACGAGAGACTCAATAGTATCAGCGATGGGAATGACACATCTGTTCTTGTCGTCAAAGTTTACCAGAATCATCGCATGCCAGGTCAACAGGATGAAGTTGTCGGAAATCTGACCTATACTATTAGAGAAATCCTATCAAAATTGAACAACGATAGTATGTCGGATCCTTGTGGCATTTTCTACTGACATATCTTGTTCTCAGTATTCGAAGAACCTATCCACAAGGATCCCTCCAAGGCAGCCGATTCTTCTCCGGCTGATTTCACGCTAAAATTCACTTTGAGCGCCGACTCTCGCCAACCTCTTGCCGATGCGGACGAGCGTCAGGCTGACTATGCCGTTGATACGGCAACGCGAGCAGTTGAAGCGATGGGTCCTATCCCTGCCACTGTTGACGAGCTGAATTCGGCAGTCGACACAGCCACACAGGTTGCGAACAGCGTGCAGACCTTCGTGACTACGTGGGATGTCCTATTGAAGAGAATAAAACTCTTTGACGAGATCGTGACTGGAATGGCGGCGGTATTTGCTTCTGTCTATCGTTCTCTCTCGATCTCATTGCACCGCAGATCCATCCATATACGTCACTCGCTTGGTCTGTTCTCTCAGCTGCACACAAGGTCTGGTTTCTCTGCTGTGAGATCCTTGCATGATTACTAATGACTCGGCCTTCACACAGGTGCTCATCAATCAGAATGATCGCGACGATCAAATCACTCGCTTAGCGGGTACTATGAACGACGTTTTAGCGTTTGTTCAGGATGCCGAGCCCTTGAAGGCAGTCGAAGCGCACGTCAAGCCTCTGAAGCTATTGATCCAACAGGTGATGGAGTGCGCATACTTTATCCGTGACTATGCCGAGTGTAAAAGATTCGGTAGGATCACCAATTTTTCATGCCGTCTTTCACTCACCGCTTTGTAGCGACTCGTGTGGTCAAGTCCACGTTCTCAAACATTGATACCAAGATCATAGATTACCAGAACAAGCTTCGAGAACTCAAAAAAGGGTTCATGCAGGGAGTCGAACTGCAGACTGGGATCACGGTCGTTCGTATGATGAGCGCGATCGAGCACTCCGGTAAGTTTGAGCCCATTGTACCGCGACCTGCTCATGTATGCGATTCACAGTGGAAGATAGAGACCTGGACGACATGCCGTATGCGAGAGGCGCCCGGTACAATCAGGACAAGGGTTGCCTGCCCGGGACTCGTGAGGAGATGCTACGGGAACTATATGAGATCCTCAGCAATCAGGCAGACGATGCCCCACGAGTGTGTCTTCTCACCGGGGTCGCGGGATCGGGCAAGTCGGCGGTAGCTCATTCGGTCGCGCAATGGTTTGAGGGGCAGAAGAGGCTTGTTTCGTCCTACTGTTTCGCAAGGACGGATGTTGCTCGCCGGAACCCGACGAATCTGTTTAGTACTATTGCCCGGGACCTCTGTGATCACGACGCAGAGTACAAGTCTGCCCTGTGGGAGGTTGTGGGGAAACAGCGATCGCTTCGCACGTCGGAAGTACCCCAGGATCAGGTGGAGCAGTTCATTATCGAACCTAGCAAGCATATCCGAGCCATTGGCCCCCTAGTCATTGTCATCGACGCTCTTGACGAGTGCGGTGATCAAGACAGTCGCCGACAACTTTTACTGGCCATCCTTAGGCTGGTCACGGATACCTCGTTCCCAAACAACCTTCGTTTCTTGATTACGAGTCGGCCGGAAAATGATATTCTTGCCAAACTTTTGCCAGATCCCCGCCTGATCCATAAACAAATGACTGAGATCTCAGAACAAAGGGTTGACGCAGACATTGAGAAGTTTATCCATCATTCGCTCGATAATCTTTCCTCAGAGCTCGGCTCGTTCAACCAGGACTGGTGTCGACTTCTTGTTCATCGCTCCCAGTACCTTTTCCAGTGGGCGGCCACTGCGTGCAGGTTTATCCAAGGGCTCGGGGCCACTGGACTCGAGCCACTCCAGCGACTCGAACTGCTCCTTAAAACCGATATGATTGATGACAAGTATCCACTGGATGGCCTTTACCTAACTGTACTACGGCAGCTGTTTGGATCACAACCTGAGCAATGTCGGTTCCGGGAGGTGATGGGTGTTGTTCTTGCCCTCAAGGAACCTCTCCCTCTTCCTTCGCTTTCTGCCCTTTTTGATGGTCGCCTTAACCTCCCAGTGAATGTCCGACAAATTGTCTTGGCCCTTGGATCCCTGTTAGATGGAGTTTATAGCAAGCAACAGCCCATTCGGCCACTTCATGCCTCGTTCTATGACTTTTTACGCGACATCAACCGCAGTTCAGCTTTCCATGTCCCATTCCTACCCACCACACATTCACTCACCCTTGGACAAGCATCACTTGCATGCATGTACCGCATGCTCAGGTTCAATATATGTGACCTGACTGACTCTCGGGTATTCAATGACAAAGTCTCTGGCTTGTTTGACCACATGAATGAGGCCATTCCTTCCCATCTCTCATACTCATGTCTCTACTGGATGGACCATCTGCAAGATACCAGCTGCAATAAAGACATACTTACAGAAATCACACACTTCTTCAACACATGTTTTTCCTATTGGCTTGAAGTTATAAGCCTCCTCTCACTCTCATCAGCATCACCCATTTCCTCTGCCCTACAGACCTGCATTTCCCTGAAGAATTGGGTCCAACCTGAGGTAAGATCAAACAATGGGGAGAGTTGATATAATAAAAGTATGATATTAGGACTCAGAAATTTGTAATCTTGCTTCAGAAGCAAGTTGATTCATCCAGGTGTTCTCACCAGTACTCAAGCAATCCACCCCCCATCTATATCTGTCAGCCATGCCACAAACACCTCTCAGCTCACCACTGTGCAAGCTTTGGGTTGGCCAACTTGTCAAGCATGCTTCAATGAATGCTGGACATCCAAAGAATTGGCCAGTTGATGTTCATACCCTGCATGGACATACAGGTAGTGTGACCTGTGTTGCATATTCACCAGATGGAAAGAACATTGTCTCTGGGTCTCATGACAGGACCATCAGGATCTGGGATGCAGCCACTGGTCAATCTATAGGAAGTCCATTCCAGGGGCACACAGATTGGGTCAGATCTGTTGGCTATTCACCTGATGGAAAGAACATTGTCTCTGGCTCTAATGACAGCACCATCAGGATCTGGGATGCAGCCACTGGTCAATCTATAGGAAGTCCATTCCAGGGGCACACAGAAAGGGTCACATCTGTTGGCTATTCACTTGATGGAAAGAACATTGTCTCTGGCTCTGATGACAGGACCATCAGGATCTGGGATGCAGCCACTGGTCAATCTATAGGAAGTCTATTCCAGGGGCACACATTTTGGGTCACATCTGTTGGCTATTCACCTGATGGAAAGAACATTGTCTCTGGCTCTGATGACAGGACCATCAGGATCTGGGATGCAGCCACTGGTCAATCTATAGAAAGTCCATTCCAGGGGCACACAGGTTCAGTCACATCTGTTGGCTATTCACCTGATGGAAAGAACATTGTCTCTGGCTCTTATGACAGCACCATCAGGATCTGGGATGCAACCACTGGTCAGCCTATAGCAGGTCCCTTCCAGGGACATGGCAGCTCCTCTATTCTATCAGTTGCTTTTTCACCCACTAGTGACCACATCATCTCTGTGGCTAGTGACAAGTCCATTAAAGTGTGGAAGGTCCATCAACTTCTTTCTCTTGGTCAACTTCTTGATCATGAAGGCTGGATTTTGTCTCATGATCTTTGCTTTGGCTGGGTTGCTCCTTGGCTGAGATTTGGTTTCTTCTATCTTCCTCCTCTCTCCCTGGTAATATCTCAGTATGGAGCATTCCAAGTTGATATTGATACTTCATTGTATGGAGAGTCCTGGATTACTTGTTGGAAGTCCTGAGTAGTGGGTTCTCATATCATCTCTTTTGTTCAGGTCTCACTCTGGTTCCTTATGTTGCAATTTGCAGGCAGTAGATATTCTAGCACTATTCAAAAATATTAACATCTCCTAGTATCCTATGACATCATTGCAGAGTCATACCAACATTTGAATGACTGCAATCCAAGTCTTATGTATGATATGCATGTCATCACCATAAGAAGAAACCTTGCATATTTGAAAGGGTTATCAGTCCTGCACTTCAGAAGTATTTTTTGTCATCAGCTTTGAATGGATCTGAAGCTACTACTAGTATTTCAACTACATTTTTCTAGTGTGTATCTCTTATGTTTCTGAGTCAGCCAAGCCTACAGCAATGTGCTGCAACACATCACCCCTTGTGTAGATCACCACTAGAGGTCAGACAATTACTACATGGCAATGATGATGGCACTGCTTTGATGTACATAGTGAGATTTTGAGGAGCTGGGCAGTCACAGTGATTGGACAAAGACCACACAGTACTACTAGTACCCATACTTATATTGAACACAAATTGCACAATACAGTATCACAGGGCACATAAGAAAGCAATAGGCTACCTTGATGGGAAGGGTAGGGATGACCCCCAGCTGCTAGTGGCACTAGCAGAGTAATGATAGTAGTTTAGAGTCTTTAGACTGACAAGAATGCTCACAAAGAGCAAAACAGATGCTCAGACATGGCCACTCACTCACAGTGATTGTACATGGTACATACCACCCACTGGCATGTCACCTGACTCACCCAAACATTTTGCATCTCCACAGCTCCAAATTTTA
>JBBPUM010000072.1:0-37088 GCA_038094695.1 Chiua aff. virens
TTTCATACCGATTGGCGTAAGCAACCTTTTCGGAGTACATGCCACTGGCAAAGACAAGGAGCAGAGTAGTGATCGCAACGAACAGCAGTCCAGAAGCAAAATACGGATGAGGTTTCACGTTTGAGAGTGTGCTTAAAAACGATGTCTGCAGTAAGACTTCAGATGAGAGGATGGCAATGACAAGGATGAGATGGAGTAAAAACACTGTCTGCTGGTCAACCCGGGGATGCGGCAAAGGGAAGAGTGCGTACGTTGATACCGAGACTTTCTTCTTTGTAGAGATGCGGCATTGGTCTTTAGTCGCTCCTCGAAGAAAAGGAGGTCGCGGTAAGTTGCGGGATCATTGGGCGGATGAAAGGAAGGTCGTATGTGCGACGTACTACCTCGCGCCATTCGTTCGGACTCCTTGAGAAGCGTTGATGGGTTCCTTGAGCACTTGGCGTTTGATACCAATCGTAGTACGGTACGACTCCTACATAAGTGGAGGGGTGTTCTCGTTGCAGATTCGTACCGCTCTCTGCCTGGGGGCTCGTGGGATAAGCTTATGTAAATCGTCAAAACTCACTTTGAGTTTAGATTTACAGTCAACTCCCTCCTAACCAATACTGTATCACCCCTGGGACGATTGGACAAGTCCTTGAAACATTTGCTGTAACTACTAATGTGGTTGAAACATAATTGACAACAAACTAATAAAATGTTATTAGTTTTGTCTGTAGGACTTAGGCGTGGGACTTAGGCAAAATAATATGTCTATATTTAGACAAAATAAGAGTTAAGCCTTTGTTGTGTGAACTAATTTGGAGACAATAGAATATATGTTATTAAAATATGTACCTTGGTCATATTTTGAGCATGTTCATGAGTATGTAAGCCAAACATACCTGGAATGCATCACTCTGATTGGCCAGTATCTGTTAACAGAATTCAAAATATGTATTGTAATAGTTTCTTATATATTTTTCATAATATGTATGGTTAAAAATGTGATGTAAACATAGGCACCAATACATATTTTATGGTACATATTTTAAATCTATTGTTTACTATTTCATAAGAACATTTCATGGTATTTATTCTTGATATGTAGTACACTATGTTAAGATGAAATACTGAGTGACCTAGGTGGAATATGTTTGTAGCTATGTACAAGCTATATTACGAGGACTTAGCCAATCGTGCCAGGGGTGTATATAACCAATACTCCCTGAAATCCAATACCTTTTCACTATGGGAAGTAAATACAGTGAATGTTATAAACGCCGTTTTAACCTAACTTTTCTAACCCTAGATCTGGGTTACGATCCAGATCTTGGCCCTTTATCCCAGACTATATCTAAGATCTCGCGTATCTTGATAGATCCAGATCACTTTCCCATACATGAGGTATGCTTCCATTCCTTCGACTATGCTGCCACATTGCAGTGCTGCCACACCTCACTGCATACTCATGTTGTACACACGCATCACGCATGTTTGCATCATGTTATACACATGTGCCGATACTTCGGACACTTTCATAATATGGTGTGACTACTGTCTTTCCTTATCCAGTAGTACACAGCCACATCTAAAGTAGTATATAAGAGCTCGGGTCTCTGCCAAAGATTTCCCAGTTCGATAATTAATATCTTCACACATCTTCACCATTGCCCTCGAGCATAGTTGTAACTATCTCTTGTGATTAACCCTCACAATGAAGATGTCGGTGAATGTTACACATTTATCAAACCTGACACTCAAGCCACTTTTGTGACTTGTCCCCAACGAGTCTATCTCTACATGCCAATCCCTTAACAACCACATAACTGCTGGTTCTTGGCTTGTTTCAGTGAATATCAATGTTGTATGCAGTGAATTGGTCAATTCAGTGTTGTGAGTGCTGAAAATGGGGCCAGTTAATTTCACTGGTCATAGGCCAAGGTAGTGAATGATAAATTCAACACTCTGAACACTGAAAAGAGGACCAATGAAATTCACTGAAGTACTGAATAGGTAAATTCAGTACCATGAATGCTGAATTTGGAACCAGTGAATTTCACTGGTCACAGGCCAATGTAGTGAATGATAAATTGGGCACTCTGACCACTGAAATGGGATCAATGAAATTCACTGTTCATGGGCTGAAGTACTGAATAGGTAAATTCAGTACTATGAATGCTGAATCTGGAACCAGTGATAAGATCTCAAAATTCTAGTTAGATATATGTATTCAAGTTGGGAATCATGATACATCCAAATCCTAGTCTAATTTCCCAAATTACTCTGCTTGTATCTTGCTTATGTATATAGCTCAATGAGATGAGGTCCTGACCTTGATGTGCAAGGTCACAAGTTCAACTCCTGCCATGGTTACATGATTAATGAAGGGGTATCAGAGTGACTTCCCATCAGGTCTATAATCACCAAGTAACCTAGGGCTGGGTGATGATTTTTTATGTAATTAGCAGTATATTTTAGCCAGATCATGTAGTGAAATTCATGAATTAAAGGACTGAAAAAAAAGGTGCAAGCATTGAGATTAACAACAGATTGTACTGAACAGATGTCACCTTCAGTACTTTGTGTACTGAAATTCCAGTTCAATAATCAGTGGATTTCAGTAGCAATTTTATGAGATACACTGAAATTCACTACTACACTACATGAGTTCTCAATCCTCTCATCATTTAAATTCAATGTTTTCACTTCCCACAGTGTTTTCAGGATTCCCAAGTTGGTTTGCAGTGATTTGAGACTAATACCTAATACCTGGTAACCCATACTATTTTGGAGGATGATAACTGATAGGTAACTGCAAATTATTATATAATTTATGGTCTAAAATGGTAACTTGAGCCCTATTTAGTTTTTCCCAACCCTATCACAAAATGTCACAGGTGGTCACACTGCTAGATTTGTGCTCCACCAGTGCTGATGCTATATATAGAAAAATTGATTAGCTTTTGGTGTGCAACCATGTTGAGTTGTGTTTGAGACTTCACTTTGGTTGGTAATCAGCAAGTGACACCTATGTGACACAAGCTAGGTGCATGAACAACTGCATTATTTTTGTTTGTTCAACTTTGTGGATACAGGTACATGGCCAAAACATGTGGTATAGAATAGCAAAAGCCATGTATTTTGTGGAGTGCCAAACTGGGGGTACTTGTTACAATCACTCTAAACCTTGCTGACATCTTGCTGACACCTCGCTGACCACCACCATACTCTAACCATTGGTACTCTCTCACTAATACTATCCTAACCACTCTATTTTATAACTATTTTCCCATATTTTTCCATTGCCATTTAGGCTTGCTATAAGCCTAATACTTCGTTTGCATAATTAGCCCCTATTTGACTTCATCCATGTGAACCAGACTATTCTACACTGACCCAGGCCTGGCTATGGTCCAGACCCATTAACCCTTGACCAGTCTAGACTATACAAACCCTCAAACCACTCTAGACTCATGTATGTTATTCCATTCCACACATGTTTGCCTCATGCCTACCCTACACATGTTCTTCTCATGTTTACCTTCCCCTATGCCTTGTCCAGACTCTCTATGATGCAGATACATTCCACGGCTATGCAGCCTGGATTTCTAAACCCTTAGCCCATCCAGAACCCTTGTCCCATAACATAGCATATCTATAGATTTACCATACACCTGTACAAACAGTAGAATAGTATATAAGGGACCCTCCCAGCTCCCAGAAGGACCCAGTCTTGTCCTCTCTGGAGTTTTCCCAAACCTCTAGATCCCTTGACTTGCTTTCATTGTCCCTTTACAAATAACTTAAGCCTGTAAAGGTTTGGTTGTTTCAGTACTGAGGCACATATGATTTCTACCCTCTTGAGTACTAGACCTATACAGAACATACATAGAACACAGATCCTGATTGTCATTGCCCAAAATGTTGACAATGCACACATTTGATGGCACAAGCAATATTGCATATACCTGGGGTCCCTTGAACCCCTATACCCCCTTCTTCTACAGACCTGTCAGATACTCTCTCAAAGCCAATACCATACAGGGTAAACCAAGGGATATTAGTTATGAGGGAATTGACTGTATTTACACTGTGAAGGTTAATTATTTAATAGGGTGATTCAAAGTAGTATTGTCCATGTTCCTACATATGATACTGTCATGCTTAGTAATATACCTGTCACATAGTGTTACAAATGATCACATGTACACAATCAGATAAAATGATACTGCCACATGTACATATACTTCTCAAGCTAAGTCTGTGTTGTACACAGCCATGAACACATTCTGCCTAGCTGACTAACTAATATGACTGAAACATTGTCAACTGACAACAAACTGATAAATTTTTATTAGTTTTGCCTATGAGACTTAGACTTGGGAGAAGGGTAAATTATGTGTAAATTTACACTGAATAAAAGTAAAGCCTTTGTTTTATAAGCTAATTTGAGAATGGCAGAGAATATGTCATTAAAATATATGCTTTAATCATATTTTGAACATGTACAGTAGACTCTGTTATAACCCATACTCTATGACAACCTATGTGATTTCTTATCTCCTATGTTGGTTCACTGGGATTTTGACCTATAACCCATATGTTCCCATGAATATGACTGAAGATGGTAGTACATAAGTTAGGCCCAAATCACCACCTTCTCAACTTCTTGCCTTATGAAACCTGTTGACATGCTTAAAAAGAGTTTATCCAAGCTTTGTGGCCAAGTCTGAGACTGCAAAATGAAGCTTGAAGCCAAGCTGAAGGCTGGTCAGCCTATTTCAGAGGCTGATTAGGATTGGCTTGATGGTGATGGAAATCTAGTAGATGAGGACAGGGATTTTATAATGAAAGATGTGGTGAGTATGGTAATGTTTGAGTGTATTTACATCATGCTGGATTGTTTATACATTATATAAGCATTGCCTACAGACATACAAAAGGTAGTAATGTTACAAAAGAA
Organism: Chiua aff. virens; assembly: GCA_038094695.1. Classification (NCBI taxonomy): domain Eukaryota; kingdom Fungi; phylum Basidiomycota; class Agaricomycetes; order Boletales; family Boletaceae; genus Chiua; species Chiua aff. virens. The sequence continues at coordinate 4,946 of JBBPUM010000072.1, forward strand.
GGCAATGATATACAATGATTGTTGATTTAGAATCATTTGAAGGACTTGGAGCAAATAGTAATAAAACATCATCTCATTTGTGTACTCTTGCAAGAGCAGTGTACAGTTGACCATGAGTGAAAGATTTGATGTGCAAGTCAAGCACTGCTCAGGTATTTTTTTTTTGAATCCATTATTGTCTATTGAGGGTATGTCAGACAAAACAGACACTACATATCAACTACTAGTGAAAAGAAGATTATGTGGGTGATAAAGACTGATGAGCATTTTCTGCCCACACTGCTATTGCTGTAAGTAGTGTTTGTAGGACCACTAAAAGACCACAGACCAGACCAGACTGGACCATTTTAGGACCACTAGAATGGTCTGATCCAGTCTGGTCTTTTTGTTTTTGAAAAATAAAAAACCACAAAAAAAACTGGTTGCAACTGGTCTTTTTGTGCAACCAATTATACCCCCTATATGTACTGATCATACCCTATTTTATGTAATTTTTTGGGAATCTTAGGAATTTATTTTGAATTTTTACACCTTCTGATCATCTAGTACATAGAATATATGACATATGACAGAAAATGGCAATATCTTGATCATTTCTGAGCCAATCAGCTAGATCTAAGTGTCAGTACCTAGCCCTGGGTCTATACTATAATTGTTGTCACTATGACTAAGCCTGATTCCCATGTTTACAGCCATAGCATACATGTCCACATAGATCAGATATTTATGATATCATAATGACATATGATTTTAAAATGCTTATATCTTGGCAATCTCTCAGTTGATTTGGCTAAAAATTGGAGCATGTTATAAACACTGTTTTAACCTAACTTTTCTAACCCTAGATCTGGGTTACTCCAGATCTCGGCCCTTTATTCCAGACTATATCTAAGATCTCACGTATCTTAATAGATCCAGATCACTTTCCCATACATGAGGTATGCTTTCATTCCTTTGGCTATGCTGCCACACCTCATTGCATACTCATGTTGTACATGCACATCATGCATGTTTGCATTGTGTTATACACATGTGCCAATACTTCAGACACTTTTGTAATATGGTATGACTACTGTCTTTCCTTATCCAGTAGTACACAGCCACCATGTATTTAGTATATAAGAGCTTGGGTCTCTGCCAAAGATTCCCCAGTTCAATCATTAATATCTTCACTCATCTTCATCATTGCCCAAGAAGCATAGTCACTACTATCTCTTGTGATTACCCTTGCAATGAAGACGTTGGTGAATGTTACATGTTTACTAAACCCGATACTCAAGCCACTCTTGTGGCTTGTCCCCAATGAGTCTATCTCTATGCACCAATCCCTTAACAACCGCATAACCGCTGGTTCTTGGCTTGTTTCAGAGCAAGAGGTAGTTATGACTCTAGTCTACATTTGATCTCACTGTAGCTAAGCATGAATCTATCTTGTGTGCATATGGCATCAAAACTTGGTCTAGACTGGTTTTGAGCAGTCTGGTTCGGTTTTTTTTGATTCAGAAATTATTTAGGACCAGTCTGGTCTTGGTCTTTCCAAAAAGGCAAAAAAAACTGGACTAGACTGGACCTATAAACACTAGCTGTAAGTTGCATGTACTTGGGCCCTGTGATGGGGCCAAGCATATAGAAATGGAGATGTGTAGACTATAGTAGAAAAGCTAAACAGCTTAGACCCCATAGTACTGGCATTGGGCCAGAGCCCTTCCAAACCACACAAGTGAGGGGAGCAGTAAAGAGAAGATAGATAAATACAGGGGGAAAGAGGCTGGGGTATGATATACAGAGACAGGGTTGATCCAGAGAAGCCCTAGGAGGGATGGGAGTATGAGTGGCAAGGGGGTTATGGTAGAGATGATGTAGTAATGCTAGATTTGACAGGTAGGACAATGCATAGGACAATCAAGGTATAGTCACAGAATGTGGTGACATGGAAGTCACCATTGGAGTTGAATCCAATGTAGAAGAGGGGGTGGATAGGACCTTGGAGCATGAGTATCTACCATACATTGTCTGGGAGGTGTTGGCTCCAATAAACAGCCATGGATGAGTTGCACATATTGGTGATCCACAGAGGGCACTGTGGATGTTCCAGGACTGTTTGTAGCCACAGAATAGATGGGGGTAGTGTTTAAAGGTCCAGTTTTTTTAATTTTACAAATTAAGCAGTTATCTTTTTAAATTTCTAAAAAATCAAAAGACCACAAAAAGACCAGTTAAAACCAATCTTTTGGTGCAACTGATGACACCCCATGATAGCCTTGATTTTTCCCTATTTGGAACAATTTTTTAAAGAATTTATTTTGAATTTTGACACCATATGATCATTCTGTAGATCTAATCTATAACATATGACCCAGAAATAGCTATATCTTGGCCATTTTTGGGTTGATTGGCTAGATCCAGATGTCAGCATCTAGCCCCAAGTGTATACTATATTTGGCCCCACTATGACTAAGCCTGATTCCCACAGTAGTCAGTCACAAAAAATTAATTCTTATGGGTATATCTTATCTGAGGGGGTGTCTGACAATAAAATGGCCATAACTTCTTACTGTGTGAAACAAATTACATAAGAATTAGGGGAATCTGAAGCTATTAGTCAGCCCCTATTTTAGGACTGGTTGCAATCAGTCCAAACTGGTCTTTTTTTAGGCTAAAATAAATAAAAAATTGGTTTTTAATGGTCCAGTTGTGGTCTAGGGAATTTCTGAGTTTAAAAAAAAACTGATTCAGTCTGGTTGCCTTATTTGGAGTGTGGAAAACCAGACTGGACTGGACTTTAAAATACTAGATGAGGGGGGGACAATCTAGCTGAGCACTAAGGATAAGGGAGAAGCTAGGTGGGGAGAAAGAACAGTGGGGGCTGTGGTAGGAGAGGGGGGGTATGAATGCTGTCAGAGACCACAAGGGAGGCAACAATGGCATGGAGTTCCACAATCTCTGTCTACATGGTTTCTAGTTTGGCTGCCAGAGAAGGGGGGATAGGGTGGAGATGTGCTGTGGAGGTCTGTGTGGGAGTTGGTAGGAGATGCAGCTTTTGAGCCCTTTGGGGGGGGGGCTTCAGGTGGGAGGCTAGTTGTGCATGGAAGTACATTAGCATGTTGTTTTGATATAAACAGACATAGGAGAGCACCCTGCCAGTTTCCTAGTTGAGTGCCTGTAAGATGAGCTATGCTCAAAGTTGAAAGCATGGAACAGAGAGATCAGTCAGGATGGTCTTGGGGGGCACATGAAACAACCAAACCTTTACAGGCTTAAGTTATTTGTAGAAAGACAATAGAAAGTGAGTCAAGAGATCTAGAGGTTTGGGAAAACTCCAGAGGGGACAAGATTGGGTCCTTCTGGGAGCTGGGAGGGTCCCTTATATACTATTCTACTGTTTGTACAGGTGTATAGTAAATCTATAGATATACTATGCTATGGGACAAGGGTTCTAGATGGGCTGAGGGTTAGGGATTTAGGCTGCATAGCCATGGAATGTATCTGCATTATAGGGAGTCTGGCCAAGGCATGGGGGAAGGTAAACATAAGAAGGACATGTGTAGGATAGATATGAGGCAAACATATGTGGAATGGAATGATACATATACTATGAGTCTAGAGTGGTTTGAAAGTTTGTGTAGTCTAGACTGGTCAAGGGTTAATGGGTCTGGACCATAGCCAGGCCTGGGCCAGTGTAAATAGTCTGGTTCACATAGATGATGTCAAATAGGGGCTAATTATATGAACAAAGTATTAGGCTTATAGTAAGCCTAAACAACAATGGAAAAATATGGGAAAATAGCTATAAAATAGAGTGATTAGGATAGTATTATTGAGACAGTACTAATGGTTAGAGTATGGTGGTAGTTAGCAAGGTGTCAGCAAAGTAGTCAGCAAGGTTTAGAGTGATTGTAATAGCACATAATAGGAATGGTGGGGATAGAGAAGGTTTTACTCTTTTTTGGTCCATCCTGCATGGTCCAGGACCACATGTATATTCCCTGGGTTAGCTGGTGGATGACATAGCAGGGGAGGCTAGAAGAGATAAAGTGGACATGGAAAGTACCCTTGGGGAAGGAGTGAAAGACTCTGCCAATGTTAGAGAGCAGAATAGAGCAGGGTGAGTTGCTCAAGCAGTGGTGTTTGGTGGGGGATGGTGATGGTACAGGATCAAGAGGCATCACACTACTCAGTTGAGAGTTAATCCTTGGAAACATTGAAAGTAGTGGTGTAAGTGGGATGCAAAGGAAATTGATGGCACATGATAGTCCAATCAGAGAAAGGAGGTGTGAAGTTGAAGATGATTCAAGAAATGTAATGCTTGACAGGTGAGTGTCATATATCATTCATCTCAACTTTTTAGCTTACTCTGACATCTCCACTCAACTTCTAGGTTCTCTATTCAACTCCATGATCTCTGCTTACTCCAATGTTACTCCAATGTTTTCTCCTTTTGTACTAGTTTTGATTTGTAAGTACTTTGATACCTGTGTTTGCTTAGCAGCACAGCTGAGTCCAGCCAGCATTCATACATATCTGATTCCCTCTGGTTACTCTGAGTTATTCTTAGTCTTATTCAGTCTTACTCAGCTTCTACTTAGTTTTAGTAATCTCTGTCTTTCTTCAAGTATATAAATCATAGTTACTTACCTATAACTTTAGCTTGATTATCATCTTAGACAACTCAGTCACACTCTACTATGATTTTTCTTCAATCTTGTCACTTTTTACTCTAAACTCCCTCTGAACTCCTTTAAACTCTATCTCCAAAATATTAGGACACAACACTAGCAAAGGGGCAGCACATAAGCTTCAGAACCTAATGTCCTTATCCCAACCTCCAAAGCTCTGAAAGCCCCTATTTGTTGGAGTTTGCACTAGAGGTCAGCACAATCTTAACAGTGAGTCAAGGAGCTGTACTTCAATAAAGTGTTAGTAGATGATACATATGTGCACATATGTATTGTGAACTAAGCCTTTGTCAACAGAAAGATTATACACAATAGAACATGTGCTGTTACATTTCAGAGAGAGTTGATGAGGCAGCATGCCAGTAGTGTTTTAAAGTCTGGTCCAGTCCAGTTTTCCATGCTTCAAATAAGGCAACCAAATCAAACTGGTTTTTTTTAAACTCAGAAATTCCCAGGACTGCAACCTGTTAGAGATGATATTTTAAGAGGGTTGTAACTTCAAGACTTGGAGTTACTTGGGGTTGGACAGGCATTGGCTTTAACATATGTGTTGTGCTCTTATTGTAAGTTGTGCCTTGGTATTTGCAGAGTACAGAGTACAGAGTTGGACTTAACACTTAATAGTGAAGTTGAGTAAAAGTAAAAGAGTAAGGGTAGACTGTCAAGGTCTCAGAGGTCAGAGCTGATCAGGAGTTGATTGAGAGAATAAACTAATATTCAGACTAAGGAAATACAAAGGGCAGAGTATGGGAGTTTATATATGAGTGTTGAAGTGCAGATTAGTAAACAGAGCAGTGTGAATTTGTAAGTAATGAGTAAGACAGGAATTTGGGAGAAACATAACCAGAGTGAAAACAGGACAGGAACATAGCTAGAGCTGTGCTTGTAAATGAGACACAGGTATTGCTACAAGAATGAGACTAAGACTAAAAAGGAGTAATGCCAGAGTAACCAGAGTTGTAAGTCTGAGAGTGTGGAGCAAGATCTAAGAGGAACAAGATAAAGATAAGTGGAGTTACTCAGAGTTGGAAGTCCAGGATATGATAGTATCCCCCTCTTAGGCCTGAACCCATAAAGGCCATAAAAGGAAACAATACTTATCAAAGCAGGAATCAGTGACAATAGTGTGGTCATGCAGAGTTAGTTTGGGATTCTGATGTGGAACCATATATATGTAAGTCCAGGTTGGTACTTCTTAAGTCCATTAACTTCTCTTTCTTCTTTAAAATGTCTAACTTTATTGACATTGAAAACTGGTCCAACAAATGTCTCAAGAAGGGTGATGACAACAGTAATGAGCTGTTTACAGCAAAGGTGGTAGAGAGGTGGTACCAAGTGAAGGTGTTATAAACACTATTTTAACCTAACTTTTCTAACTCTAGATCTGGGTTATGATCCAGATCTTGGCCCTTTATTCTGGACTATGTCTAAGATCTTGCATATCTTAATAGGTCCAGATCACTTTCCCATACATGAGGCATGCTTCCATTCTGTTATAAACACCATTTTAACCTAACTTTTCTAACCCTAGATCTGGGTTATGATCCAGATCTTGGCCCTTTATTCCAGACTATATCTAAAGATCTCACATATCTTGATAGATCCAGATCACTTTCCCATACATGAGGTATGCTTCCATTCCTTAGGCTATGCTGCCACATTGCAGTGCTGCCACATCCTCATTGCATACTCATGTTGTACATGCATATCATGAATGTTCGCATTGTGTTATGTATATGCATGTACTGATACTTCAGACACTTTCATAATATGGTATAACTACTGTCTTTCCTTATCCAGTAGTACACAGTCACCATGTATTTAGTATATAAGAGCTCGGGTCTCTGTCAAAAATTCCCCAGTTCAATAATTAATATCTTCACTCATCTTTACCATTGCTCTTGAGCATAGTTGTAACTATCTCTTGTGATTAATCCTTGCAACAAAGGCATCAGTGAACGTTACATGTTTGCTAAACCCAACACTCAAGCCACTCTTGTGACTTGTCCCCAACTATCTCTATATGCCAATACCTCCACAACCATGTAACCGCTGGTTCTTGGCTTGTTTCATTATTATTGAACTACAACTAAGCTCCCCACCGTTACACATGGCTAGCTTCAGCATTCCCTAGAGCTCACTTGAAAGATAGCTTGCAACAAGGAATTGTTCGGTATTGTTGGACAGCCTCATATGAGAGCCATATAGGAAGCACCAACTCCAACACACTCCCTTACCTTATACGAGTGGCACTTATAAACCATGGCACACCTTTATGTGGTTAAGCTACCAGGCCAGCTGCAAAGCATAATTTTCTATGCACATGTAACATCATGTGCTGCATCCCCGACTACACCTGAGATAATGAGTAGACCTCAATTACCCTTCTCAGCAGTGTTTGCATCTGCATTCACTTCACCAAGGTCAATGACTACAGTGCTACCCACACCTAAGTTAGTGACACCTGACAAGGTGACTAGCATGTCGTTAACTTGCAAAGTTTGCAAAAGTATTGCACACAGCACCAAGGATTGCCCTGCCTATTACAACTGTGGAATCCAAGGTTACATGGCCCACCAATGCAAAAAGGGTCTCAAGTGTTACAGATGTGAAAACATCAGACACAAGGGAAAAGACTGCCCTAAAAAGGTAGTTAAAAGAAAACAACCTAAGGAAGGGGATAAACCCACTAAGGCTGAAAAGCCGAAAGTACCCCAACCTCTGGTTAAGGAGACTCCTGAGAAGAAAGAGAAGTCTGAGGCTCCCAAGCCAAAGATAACTCCCACTTCTCAGGAAAATGAGAACATGTTGTTGGATATTCTCATCCAACAACACAAGGTAATTAAAGATCTCTGCTGCAAGGTGGATGAACTTCAAAAGGATGCCAAGCCACAAGGCAAGGCCAAGAAATTGGCTAATGGTCCAAAATCCATTAAAAGCAAGATCACACCTACCCAGTGCCCTGAATGCAACCTCGCCTATCACAATGGCTATGTTTGCCCCAAGGTATAGGAATGGTATGATCTTATGCCAAGAGAGTGAGCACAATACCTCACTATGACGGTTAACTTTAGCATACTTCTGAACTCACTTCAGAAGGTATATGCAACAGTTGTTCATCCAAGAGCTCCAAAGGCTTTCCCTAAAAAGAAACCACCCACAGAAATTAAAGAGAACTCTTCCAAGGGATTCATTCTCAAGGTATCCAAGGAAGACTCACCTCTTCCCACCTTATTGCCTCTTACAGCAGAAGAGACTCCTAAACCCACAGTGAGAATATTAACTCCACTGCTGGTCAGAAAACACTCTATTAATAGCATTCTCTCTTCACTCTCTAATGACAACCCTGCTCCTCCTTTGCCGACATATTCTCACATCTCCCTCACTCCTTCTGACTCCCCTTCTAATGTAGGAACAAACTTCTCTATATTATTGAAGTGTTTTTAAAGAGAAAACAAGGACAAGAGATGTTGGGCTCCTATATTCTCCAACAACTCGCAAGAGGGCTGCAATGAGGCAACTGACCATGTTTGCATGATCCACATGCCAAAACATCTGTGTCCCTGTAACCCACCAGGTTGCAGAAGGATCAAAGGTGAATTGGTACAACCTTGTTTGTATCACAAGTAATTATTCCTTTTACTCTATCTATATGGTTAAACAACATTTTGAACTGATCGATGGTCATCAGTCACTGAGACATTGACTTTAGAAAGGGGATAGTGTTATAAATACCATTTTAACCTAACTTTTCTAACCCTAGATCTGGGTTATGATCCAGATCTTGGCCCTTTATTCTGGACTATATCTAAAGATCTTGCATATCTTGATAGATCCAGATCACTTTCCCATACACGAGGTATCTTAGGCTATGCTGCCACATTGCAGTGCTGCCACATCCTCATTGCATACTCATGTTGTATACACATATCACGAATGTTCACATTGTGTTATATGCATGTGCTGATACTTCGGACACTTTCATAATATGGTATGACTACTGTCTTTCCTTATCCAGTAGTACACAGCCACCATGTATTTAGTATATAAGAGCTTGGGTCTCTGCCAAAGATTTCCCAGTTCAATAATTAATATCTTTACTCATCTTCACCATTACCCTTGAGCATAGTTGTAACTATCTCTTGTGATTAATCCTTGCAATGAAGATGTTGGTGAATGTTACATGTTTGCTAAACCTGACACTCAAGCCACTCTTGTGACTTGTTCCCAACAAGTCTATCTCTATGTGCCAATACCTCCACAACCGCATAACTGCTGGTTCTTGGCTTGTTTCACATTCCTTCGGCTATGCTGCCACATCACAGTGCTGCCACATCCTCATTGCATACTCATGTTGTACATATACATCACACATGTGCTGATACTTTGGACACTTTTGTAATATGATATGACTACTGTCTTTCCTTATCCAGTAGTACACAGCCATTATGTATTTAGTATATAAGAGCTTGGGTCTCTGCCAAAGATTCCCCAGTTTGATAATTAACGTCTTTACCTCTTCATCATTGCCCTCAAGCATAGTTGTTACTATCTCTTGTGATTGACCCTTGTAATGAAGACATTGGTAAATGTTACACATTTACTAAATCTGACACTCAAGCCACTTTTGTGACTTGTCACCTATGAGTCTATCCCTTTACATGTCAATCCCCTCATGACTGCATAACTGCTGGTTCTTGGCTTGTTTCAGAAGGTGTGGAGAGAAGTGGAAGAGTAGAGGAAGCTAGAGGAGGAAGCCAAGAGAAAAACAGAGGAGGAGGAAAGAGTTTGAAGAGTGGAGGAAGCAAGGAAGGCTGTAGAGGAGAGACAGTTGAAGGAGACTGAGGAGGTAGTCAAGAAATGGATATATAGCAAGTTTGATTGCATGATGCAGATCTGATGGGGTTGACTAGGCCAAGGAGGTCTGAGTAGAGCAAAGCATTCCAAGGCCTAAGCCCAGGCCCAAGAGCAAGGGCAAAGTGAAGGCATGCCATGGATCCATGCACAAGGTGCATTGTGGCAGGGGTAGATTGTGAGCCCAGAGAAGGGAAGAAGGGAAGGGCATGTGCAGCTTGTCAGCAGAACAAGCAGAAGTGCAAGCAGCCCAGGGAGGAGACAGAGAAGAAGCAGAGAAAGTGGACAGAGGACAATATAGGACTGAAGAGGAAGAAGGTAAGGTCCAAGTCAGTGGAGATAGTGAGGACTCATCTGAGTCTAAAGGCAAAGGTGTTTCAACCTCTGCAGTTCCAAGGCCTGATCTCTCATTGAAATTAGGCAAGGATGGCAAACTTACTGCCAAAGAATGCAAGTGCTGATTTGATAACAACCTCTGCATGTTTTGCAGTAAATCCAGACATATAGCTAAGGACTGCTTCAAGTCTACTTCTAGGGCAGCCAAAGCTCATGCTACTAAGACTGTAACTCTGGACACTAAATTCAAGCCCTCCAGCATGGAGATGAAAAAATAGTCCATGACCCCCATTGCTCCACATGAGTAGAAGGTTGCATTGACACCAGCCATGTAAAGGAGCTATACCTCAACACATCTGCTCTTTCAGACCCTCTTTACTTATACCCTCAGTCTCTCTTATTTCATATGACATTTCTTCAAGTTCTTTCTCTGCACTTATAGACTCTAGCTCCTCTGATTATTTTATCAATACTACCTTCATTAATAAACATGACCTTCAGACCTACTCCATACCCCTGCTTTAACTCCACCTCTTTGATGGAACAACAAACTCCATGATTACTCAAGCGATTGACTCCCTCTCCATACATTTCGAAACCAGTGATATCACTCCAATGACACTCTACATCACATCATTGGATGGATCATGTTCTCTTGTTCTAGAACACAACTGGCTGACCCACCACAATCCATTGATTGATTGGGTTTCTGTTATGCTTGCTCCAGATAGGACCAAGTGATGATTCATACAACAAGGGTTACTATGCAGCTGCAATACCTCAAACAACCACTGTGAGTCTGCTAGTTGTAAAGAGGGTCAAGGGACCTTTAAGTCTGTCTAGAGGGAGTTGAGGGTTCAAAGGGGTCAAGAAGGCTTGGAGCTTGGACAAGTGGTCAAGGGTTTGAGAGGATACAGGACAAGATGTATTGTTGAGTAGATCTAAGCTGAGGTTACAGGATAAGAGGCATGGGTTTATATAATGCAAAGGGGTGGTCTGAACGAAGAGCAGAACTAACACAATAGAACTGAAAGAGAAAAGGGTGTGTCATCATCATGCGATGCAAGCAGATCCTGATGAAGTAGAAATGACTAGTGTACTGTGGATACGATCAGAACAGTGAAATTAGTAAGCCATCAATGATAAGGTCTTAGTGGGGCTTAAACAGCAAAGACACAAGTCCAAGGAGAGGTCATGGAGTGAGAGAAAGTGAAGCGACATAAGGCAACACAAGAAAGAATCATAACAATTTCAGCAGTATCTCATTCCATACACCTGAGCATTCCAGTCCAATACTCCTGAGCTCTCCTCTGCAGCCTCTGGTACTACCTCCAGCTAATCCTCCCAAATTCAATCCACCACATTTCTCTAAGCAGAAGGCCCCTCACATATTGTTCATTAATGCCACAGCATTCACATTAGCCTGTCAATTAGAAGGATCTACTCAATTTAGTCTGTAACTCTGTCCACAAGAGACTGAGCTCTGCTCAGCCTCTATGTCCTCTAACTCCTCCACTCCCCCTGTTGATCTCTTCACTGTGCCCCCTAAGTATCATGATTTTCCAGACATGTTTAGTAGGAGCAAAGTGTCTATGCTTGCTCTGTATTGGAAACACAACCTTAGGATTGAGTTAGAGGAAGATGTGTCTCCCCCACTGGGAACCACTTACTTCCTCTCTCCCTCTGAGCTCATTTCTCTCTGGGAGTTCCTTGATGAACACCTCTCTATGGGCTTTATTTGCCCTTCTTCCTCTGCTCACACTGCCTGGTTCTCTTTGTCTGCAAAAAGAACAGTTCACTTTGCCTTTGTGTTGACTTTAGAGGACTCAACAAAATCATGAAGAAAGACTACTACCCCCTTCCCCACATCTCCAATCTCCTCAATGCTCCAAGCCACATGAAGATCTACACCAAAATTGACCTCCAACATGCTTACCACTTAGTCCACATTGCTAAGGGAAATAAATGGAAGACTTCCTTCCACATGCACTATGGATCATATGAGTGGCTTGTCATGCCTTTTGGCTTGACTAATGCCCCTATAGCTTTCCAGCAGTTTGTTAATACTATCTTTGTTGATTTGTTAGATGTTTGTGTTGTCATCTACCTAGACAATATTCTCATTTACTCCTCTGACAAGACTTTGTACACCAAGCATGTCTGAGAGGTACTCTAATGACTCCACAAGCACAGACTTTATGCTAAACCTAAAAAATACAAATAGTCTATGACCTCTATCAAGTATCTCAGGTACCTCTTCCTCTGGTCTCTCTATGTCCCCTAACAAGATTAAGGCTATTCAAGACTGGCCCAAACCCTGCAAAGTGAAAGATATCCAATCTTTCCTTGGCTTCACAAATTTCTATCATCACTTCATCTCCACTTACTCCAATATTGTTGTTCCTTTGACTTGTCTTATTTATAAAGGCACTCCTTGGAAGTTTGATGATGACTGCCATACAGCCTTTCAGAAGCTTAAGGATGCATTTATCTTTGCTCCTATCCTGACTCATTGGCTCCCTGATGCTCCCCTGATCATAGAGACAGATACCTCTAACTATGCCATCACTAGAATACTTTCACTCTGCTGCCCTAATGATGAAATCTGAATTAGCAAACCAGCCCTCATCTGGCCAGTGCTGTCCAGCTCTGGCTAGCTTAACAGACTCTCCAGCTCCTCTGACAAGGTACCTAACTGGCTAGTACTAGACAGTCTAGGACAATGACCCCCAGCTAGAGCAGACTAGGACAGACTGGGGGTCTGGGGGATCCAAGAGAGGCTGGGAGGAGCTGGGAGATTATATAATCATATTATATATTATATTACAATTCACTTATAAAATATTAATAGAAATAATAGATTACTCATATTATATACACAATCAATACTATACATATCTACACTAGCACTTACAAATAGAATATTATCTGGATTACAATGAAACATTAGCAAGAGAGCAATAATAAAGGTGGAAAAGACTTACAATGGAACATATAATATATGTATAAGCCCTGCAGGTAGAGATGAGTTAGTGAAAGACTTAGTAGAAGTAAGATTGACTTACCATAATAAGTGTAGTAACAAAGTGTAGTGAAAAAGTGTAGAAGAGAGTGAAGATGATAACAATAGAGAAGAAAGAGACTGTGGGAATAAATCTGGGAGAGGCTGGGTTTAAATATATTGGTGAACCAAATAAAACCAAATATCCTAATATAGCAAACTGTGGCTATGGGAAAATACACAACACAAATTTGACTAAGTCCTTTCACTACACATTAGCTACACTTTTACTATGCTTTTTGGTACACTTTTACTACACTTTTTGTTATAATTCTTTCTTTTCTTGTCCTATGTTGCTTTACTTCCTTTGCTCCATAGTTCTTCCTTGGACTTATGTCTTAGCTGTATAAGCCCTGTTAAGACCTTATCTTCACTGGCTTACTAATCCCACCACTCTGATCACATCAATGGTACTTTAGTCATTTTCCTTTCATCAGGATCTGTTCCCTTTGCATGTGGTGACATGTCTCTTTCCTTTTTGGTCCTATTGTGCTTGTTTTGCTCTTTACTTGGACCACCTCTTTCATGGTATATAAACCCATCCCCTCTGTCTTGTAACTTTAGCTTAGATCTACTCGTCATTGTAGTACTTGACAATACACCTTGTCTTGTATCCCCTCAAAACTCCTTGATCGCTTGTCCCAAGTTCCAAGCATCCTTGACCCATTGAACCCTCAACTCCTTCCAGATAGACTTGAAAGTTCCTTGGCCCTCTTCACAACTAGTAGACTCACAGTAGTTGCTTAAGGTATTGTAGCTGTGCAGTGACCCTTATTATATGAGTCATTGCTTGGTCCTACCTGAAGCAAGCATAACACTTTTGAGTACACTTTTACAATACTTTTTGATACCTTTTAGTACACTTTTAGTACACTTTTGGTACACTTTTACTACACTTTTTGATACACTTTTGCAACACTTTTGATACACTTTTGGCACACTTTTACTATACTTTTTGGTACACTTTTGAAACACTTTTGATACACTTTTGGTACACTTTTGATACACTTTTGGTACACTTTTACTACACTTTTGAGTACACTTTTACTATACTTTTTGATACACTTTTGTAACACTTTTGATATACTTTTGGTACACTACACTTTTACTACACTTTTGGGTACACTTTTACTATACTTTTGGTACACTTTTATTACACTTTTTGGTACACTTTCACAACACTTTTGGTATACTTTTGATATACTTTTGGCACACTTTTACTACATTTCTTGGTACACTTTCACAACACTTTTGATACACTTTCACCACACTTTTTGATACACTTTTACTACACTTTTGATACACTTCACAACACTTTTGGCTTTGGTACACTTTTACTAAGAAGTATACTTTATAAATTACAAAACATAATAACACTAAACCTCATCTAAATTTTAGTACACTTTGAGTATACTTTGTTAATTACTAAATGCAATAACACTAAATCTTACCTAACTTTTAGTACACTTTAAGTGTACTTTGTTAATTACTAAATGCAATAATAAACCTTACCTAACTTTTAGCACACTTTGAGTACACTTTGTTGCTTATTGAATGCAATAACAGTAAACCTTATCTAACCTTTAGTACACTTTGAGTACATTTTGTTACTTGCTAAACACAATAACACAAAACCTTACCTAACTTTAGGTACACTTCGAGTACACTTTGTTACTTACAAATACAATAACACTAATCCTTACCTAACTTTTAATACACTTTGAGTATACTTTGTGAATTACTAAATGTAATAACACTAAACCTTATCTAACTTTCAATATACTTTGAGTATACTTTTGTATTTATAAAATGTAATAGCACTAAACTTTGCCCAGCTTTAGTATATTTTGAGTATACTTTGTATCTATAAAATGCAATAATACTTAACCTTGCTTAACTTTAAGAGTACACTTTGAGTACACTTATCATATAAATTACAGAATACAATAGTGCTAAACCTTATCTCACTTGATTTATTATAAAATTCAATAACACTAAATTTTACCTAACTTTTAATCTTTTGAGTTAGATAAGGTTTGGTGTTATTGTATTTTATAATTCACAAATGTGTACTGAAAATAAGAAAAGCCAAACAAGATTTAGTACTATTGTGTTTTATAATTCACAAAATATACTAAAAATTAGACAAGGTTTAGTGTTATTATATTTAGTAATTAATACAATGTTTTCAAAGTGTACTAAAAGGTAGGCAAGGTTTAGTGTTATCACATTAATTAACAAAGTATACTCAAAGTTAGATAAGGTTTAGTACTACTACATTTAGTAATTAACAAAGTGTACTGAAAGTGTACTAAAGGTTAGGTAAGGTTTAGTGTTATTGCATTTAGTAAGTAACAAAGTATACTTGAAGTGTACTAAAAGTTAGGTAAAGTTTAGTGTTATTGCATTTAGTAATTAACAAAGTGTACTCAAAGTATACTAAAATTTAGGTGAGGTTTAGTGTTATTATATTTTGTAATTTATAAAGTATACTTCTCTAGTATTCCTAGTATTCCTAGTATTTCCCAGTACTTTTCTAGTATTCTCCAGTACTCTCCAGTACTGCTTCTATATTTTCCTGACTTTTCAGACTCTCCAGCACTCTCCAGTAACCCTCAGCACCCCCCACCCAGACTGGGACAGACTGGGGCCTCAGCTATAGGGGAGGGCTGGTTTGCTGATCAGTGGCTGGTCACATTCTACTCTCAGACTTTGATGTCCTCTGAGCTCAACTACAATACCCATGATAAGAAATTACTAGCCATCCATGAAGCTTTTCAGACTTGAAGACACTGTCTGGAAGGCTCTGGTACTCTGATTGATGTTGTCACTGACCACAAGAATCTCAAGTATTTTTCTACCACCAAACTCTTGACTTGGTGGCAAGCCAACTGGTTGGAGTTCCTTAGTCAATTCAACATAATTGTTCATTTCTGCACTGAATGCCTCAGAGCTAAATCTGATGCTCTTACTTACCATTGGGACATCTATTCCTGAGGATAGGGACTATACTTGTGTTATTCACACAACTTTAGACCTGTTTTCACCCAAGAACAGCTTGTGTCCTCCCTTAGAGCAACCTACCTCACAACTCTAGTACTCTGAGCTAGTACACTCTTTGACCTTGAATCTCTCCACAATGATATCTGCTCCACACTCTTCTCCAATCCTATCACAATAAAATACATGTCTTCATCTACCTTTGAAGATCACCATTGGAAAGTTAACAAAGGTGATTTCTTAAGATTAGATGATCACATCTACATTCCCAACTCTAATTCTCTGTCTCCACGTCCTCTGATACAAACATGATCACCCACTCTCCAAACACTTTGGACAAAACTGGACTTTGGAACTAATTCATTGTGAATACACTTGACCTGGTATTAGGACCTTCATCAAAGATTACATCTCCTCCTGTACCTCCTGTGCTCATGCAAAAGTCCCAAGACATAAGCCCTATGATTTACTGAAGCAACTCCCCATCCCCAAATGACTCTAGAATCTATGGATTTCATCAAACAGCTTCCTCTGTTCTCCAGATTTACTTCCATCCTGGTTGTTGTAGATCAATTGTCTAAACAATACATATTTGTTCCAACTTACAACACCATTACATCCCTGGACTTAGCTAAGTTATTCCTACTCCACTGGAGTTCCCTCTTATGTTATCTCCAATTGTGGATCAGAATTCATGTCATATTTCTTTAGATCTTTAGGCAAAGCCCTTGACATCTGGTTGTACTTTACCTCTGGTTATCACCCTGAGGGAGATAGCCAAACAGAGCATATGAATCAACCCTAGAATAGTATCTTCACATCTACTGCAATTATCAGCAAGATATATAACTGGTCCAAACTTCTGTCTCTCACAGAGTTCACTTATAATAATGCTCCAAACACTACTACTGGCATCTCACTGTTCTTTGCCAATAAAGATTACCTACTAAACTTGGACACACATCAAAAATTGTTGCAAACTTCCATCTCCAATACCTGGAGAAACCTGGACCTTTGTGTTACGATTTTGACTTTTACCCCTAACTTTAATGGTCACTCCAACTTTTTACCTTATGTTTTCTAACTTGATCATCTATCTTCCTTGATCACGTGACCTACATGTGTTATGCCTCATGGCAATGCTGTACTCAGAACCAATTCCAATTGGCTGCCACATTCATGCTTCTATCTTTCATCTCCAATATCAAGGCTATGCCTTATCTCTTATCCATGACTCACCCTGACTTCTTATCTATGATAACACCTCATGCTTGACGCATGATGCACTGCCACTCCTTATCATCCAATCGCTGATTTTCTCCTTATCATCATATGACTTCTCTAGTAGGAAATAGGTACAAACATGTACAAACCCTAGTTAGTATATAAAGGCTTGATGCCACCTCCAGAGACTTCAGTAAAGTTCTCTTGGAGTTTTCACCTCTCTTGTCTTCCTTCTACACTCTTACAAGCTCAAGTCTTAGGCTTGTTTCACTAGAACTTTACTACCCCTACTACCATTCTTAACGAGCCAGCCACCTCGTCAGCCTAGACCTCTAGTAGTGACCTCACTCAATCACAAGTAGTTCTTCCTCACCAAGTTACTGATTGGCCCTCAGGACTACAAAGCGAATGTTGATGCTAACATACCTCAAGTGCAATCTACCCCTAGAACTCCATCTCTATCTTGTGGCCTCTGGGATCTAGCCCCTAGAAGGTTTACCTGCCAGATGCTCACTGCAGCACAGAGAGAGCTTAAGGAAGAGTTAAGAGGGATATTTGTGGGTCTTCAAGTTAGGCAGGTTCAAGACTTAGATGTAGAGCCAGCCATATTAGCATGGGCAGCATTGACTTCAAACATCAATAGAGCTTTCTTTAGTTGGGCTTTGGATGACGAGCTCCTAGAGGAGATCATGCAGCTGGTAGACAGAGAACCAGAGTTGAGCATGGAGGGAAGCAGCACCCCCGGTCCAGAAGTCAAGAGGGAACTGACCCCCATAGTAGTACCTCTCTATGTAAAAGAGGAGGTGAAAGAGGAAGCAGTGGACTTCCCAGTGATACAGCCCGCATCACCTGAAGGTACCCCTAAGTGAATACCAGAAGAAAGGGAATCATCAGATCCCAACCAATACTTGCCCCCACCACAGGTACAATACTGCAAAGGGATAATGAGGCATTTATCAAGAAACAGGAGAAACATAAGGCATTTCACCTTGATTCCAACTCATCATGTCAACAACACATCTGGGGGCACTACACCTTGTACAAGGAGTGATGCATGGAGCAAAACTTGGAGGACCATCACTATGCAATACCATAGAAGGTTCTGAGGGAAAGAATGAAGTTAGAAAAGGGAGAGAGGGAGGGATAATGCACATAGTGTTTTAAAGTCTGGTCTGGTCTGGTTTTCCATGCTTCAAATAAGGCAACCAGACCAAACCAGTTTTTTTCAAACCCAGAAATTCCCAGGACTACAACCAAACCACTAAAAACTAGTTTTATTTTTATTTTAGCTTAAAAAAAGACTGGTTCAGACTGGTTGCAACCAGTCCTAAATTAGGGGCTGACTAATAGCTTCCAATCCACCTAATTTTTATGTAATTTGGTTCACATGGTAAAAAGTTATCACCATTTTATTGTCAAATACCCTTCCTTCCCAGATGAGATATACCCATCAGAATTAATTTTTTGTGACTGATTACTGTGGGAATCAGGCTTAGTCATAGTGAGACCAAATATGGTACACACTCAGGGCTAAATGCAGACACCTGGATCTAGCTGATTGACCAAGAAATGATCAAGATATAGCCATTTCCGGGTCATATGTTATAGATTAGATGTACAGAAAGATTATATAATGTAAAAATTCAAAATAAATTCCTAAAAATCTGGAAAATTTGTCCCAAATAGGGAGCAATCAGGGCCTTTAGGGGGTGTCTGTCATATCCCAGACTTCCATTTCTGATCATCTCCACACATCTTCACTTCATTCCTCTTTGAAACAACTAAACCTTTACAGGCTTAAGTTATTTGTAGAAGGACAGTAAAAGTGAGTCAAGGGCACTAGAGGTTTGGGAAAACTCCAGAGAGGACAAGACTGAGTCCTTCTGGGAGCTGAGAGGGTCCCTTATATATTATTCTACTGTTTGTAGTATGGTAAATCTACAGATATGCTATACCATGGGACAAGGGTTCTGGATGGGCTGAGGGTTTAGAAATCCAGGCTGCATAGCCATAGAATGTATCTACATCATAGAGAGTCTGGCCAAGGCATGGGGGGAAGGTAAACATGAGGAGAGCATGTGTAGAGTAGACATGAGGCAAACATGTGTGGAATGGAATGACATACATGAGTCTAGAGTGGTTTGAGAGTTTGTATAGTCTAGACTGGTCAAGGGTTAATGGGTCTGGACCATAGCCAGGCCTGGGCCAGTGTAGAATGGTCTGGTTTGCATGGATGAAGTCAAATAGATGCTAATTATATGAACAAAGTATTAGGCTTATAGCAAGCCTAAATGGCAATGGAAAAATATGGGAAAATAGCTATAAAATAGAGTGATTAGGATAGTATTAGTGAGACAGTACCAATGGTTAATGGCATATGGTTGTGTTGTTAGTGATTGTAGTTATTAGTCACTATAGTGGGTATGTTAGTCACTTCTTGTCAGTTACTCCTAGTAGTGACTAGCTAGGCACTTCAGTAATTGACCATAGGGTTTGCTATAATTGTAACACTTTTAGATCTTACTCTACACCATCTCAGACTTACAACTCTGGTTACTCTAGCATTACTCCTTTTTAGTCTTAGTCTTCATTAGTGATTGAAAGTCCAGTTCAAGACTGCAAAAAGACTGGCAACTGGACTGGACTTTTGATCAGTTGTAACCAGACTGCAGTTGCAGTTGCCTGGATTTCAAGAATGAAGCAGTCCAATTGCCTCTGATCTTTGAAAAATCAAAAAACCAGTCTAAGTAGGTTGCAACCGGTGTACAGCCACACTACCATATTGGGAAGGTGTTCCCCTACCTAAAATAATTTTTTCAGAATTGTTGCTAATTATTTGGGCATTTTTTGAGTAGATACAAGATTTATAGTCTTAAAAATAACATGCAACCCAGAAATGGACATATCTTGGCCGTTTCTCGATTGATTTGGCTAACTCATGGGTCAACAGATAGCCAAGAGTGTCTAGTATTTTTCATCTCACTATGGCTAAGCAATCAGGGCCAGTCCCAGCCAATGTGCAACCAGTTTTTCAAAAATCTAGTTGCAACTGGTTCAAAATTAGTCAGAGAGATTCCTGGACCAGTTTTTTGTGGTTTTGGTCCAGTCTTTCCATATTTGTGATGTATTAGGACTGGTCCAGGTCTGGTTGCCTTCCAAATAAGAAAACAAACTGGACTGGACCAGACTTTTAAACTCTAGATGTTAAGTCTAACTCCGCACTCTGATCCCTGTAAATACTAAGGCAAGACTTACAACAAGGGTGCAACACATACATTGAAGCCAACACCTGTCTGACCCCAAGTAACTCTGAGCCTCGAAGTTACTATCCCTTGAATACCAACCTTAATAGTATATTCAGACTTGTTGTTATAAAGTTGTTGAATCATGGCTACTCAAACTACCAGAGTTCAGACTCATGCCCAAAGCACACAACCTGTCCCTCCACCTCCCCAGTTCAATCCCTTTTCCCATTTCTCTAGTAATCATTGAAGATCAGAAGTTGTCAAACAATTCCAAGGTTTTTCCATACATTGAACCTCATCTGCCTCCACTGCAATTCCATTTCCCCAAAACACTCCAACACCAACTCTAGGACCTAGCATCTCCCAACACCTCCGCAATAGATGCAAGTCTACTCCATCTACTGTTGAACCTATCACAGCACCTCAGGACACTTGGGGTTTTGACAATGATGATGATGCAGGCAAACTGGATCACCCCAGAGATGATGACCCAGGAAATGACAATGATTCTTTTGACAATGACAATGAACCTGCAGATAACGACCTGCATGATAACGAGCCTAATGACAAGGACCCAGACAGACTCCTCCTACACCTTGCTACTGCTATTTGTGACCTTGCTTGTGCTACTTGTCACCCCTCTAACTTCAACTCTTTGCTGTACACTAAAGTCTGAGAACCAGACCAGTTTGATGGGATTGATTCCCAAAAGCTCTAAGTTTTCTTAGTGCAATGCAAACTAAATTTCCAAGATCACCCTAAAGCTTTTCACACAGATTATGCTAAAATCACCTTCATGCAATTCTTCATGAAAGGAATGGCTCTTGAATGTTTTGAGCCAGACCTTTTGCAACTCAATGATTCCAATGATCATCTGGACTGGATGAATGATTACTCCACTTTTATCCTCAAACTCCAGACTAGTAACTTTGGTCTGCATGACCCCATTGGAGATGCCAAGCACTAGTTCAATAATCTTACTAGTATGAAGGATGGACAATGGATCAACAAATATGTTGTTGAATTCAACAGGCTAGCTATGCAAGTCCATGGCTACAACACACTCTGTCATCATTTCTATAATGGATTATCTGACTGCATCAAAGATAAAATCAACTCGCATTGGTAAATCTACAATCATCGCTGAACTCTATAGAATCACTCAAGCTATTGACATACATTACTGGGAATGCAAGTTAGAAATTAGCTGTCAGTTGAAGCAGCTGACCAACTCCAGACACAAGTCCGTGGATAAGTCCTCCATGTCAACTTCCACATCCAACTCTGGCAACAACTCCAGGCACTTGAAGTCTAAGGACTCATCTGAGTCTAAAGGCAAAGATATCATAACCTCTGTAGTTCCAAAGCCTGATCTCTCATTGAAATTAGGCAAGGACAGCAAACTTACTGCTGAAGAATGCAAGCGTCATTTTGATAACAATCTCTGCATGTTTTATGGCAAATCCAGGCATGTAGCTAAAGATTGCTCCAAGTCTACACCTAGGGCAGCCAAAGCTCATGCTACCAAGACCACAACTCTGGACACTAAATCTGAGCCCTCCAGCATAGAGGCAAAAAAATAGTCTACAATCTCCATTGCTCCACATGGGCAGAAGATTGTGTTGACACCAGCTGTGCAAAGGAGCTATGCCTCAACACATCTACTCTTTCTGACCCTCATTTACTTATGCCTCAGTCTCTCTAGTCTCATATGACATTTTTTCTTTCTTCACACTTGTAGACTCTGGCTTCTCTGATTATTTTATTGATACTACCTTTGTTAATGAACATAACCTTCAAACCTACTCTATACCTCTGCTTTAACTCTGCCTCTTCAATGGAACAACCAACTCCACATTTACTTAGGCGATCAACCTCTCCATACATTTTAAAACTGGTGATATCACTCCAACAACACTTTACATCACATCATTGGATGGATCTTTTCTCTTGTTCTAGAACACAACTGGCTGACCCACCACAATCTATTGATTGATTGGGTTTCTAGCAGTATCTTGTTCTGTGCACCTGAGCAGTCCAGTCCAACACCCCCAAGCTCTCCTCCACAGCCTCCAGTACTACCCCCAGCTAATCCTCCCAAATTCAATTCACTATATTTCTCTGAGCAGAAGGCCCCTCACATATCGTTCATTAATGCTGCAGCATTTGCATTAGCTTGCTGATCAGAAGGATCTACTCAATTCAGTCTACAACTCCATCCATAGGAGACTGAGCTCCACTCAGCCTCTACATCCTCCAATTCCTCTGCTCCTCCCATCAATCTCTCTACTGTTCCTCCCGAGTATCACAACTTTTCAGTGTGTTTAGCAAGAGCAAAGCATCTACACTTGCTCTGCATTAGGAACACAACCTTAGGATCAAGTTAGAGAAGGTGCATCTCCCCTGCTGGGAATCATCTACTCCCTTTCTTCCTCTGAGCTCATTTCTCTCAGGGAGTTCCTCAATGAACATATCTCTATGGGCTTTATTTGCCCTTCTTCCTCTGCTCACACCATTTCAGTTCTCT
This sequence comes from Chiua aff. virens, assembly GCA_038094695.1. NCBI lineage: Eukaryota > Fungi > Basidiomycota > Agaricomycetes > Boletales > Boletaceae > Chiua > Chiua aff. virens. The sequence continues at coordinate 27,869 of JBBPUM010000072.1, forward strand.
TTATCCATAAAAAGGACAGTTCACTCTGCCTTTGTGTCAACTTTAGAGGACTCAACAAAATCATGAAGAAAGATTGCTACCCACTTCCCTGCATCTCTAATCTCCTCGATGCTCTGAGCTATGTGAAGATCTATACCAAAATTGACCTCTGGTATGCTTACCACTTAGTTTGCATTGCTGAGGGAGATAAATAGAAGACTTCCTTCCACACATGCTATGGATCATATAAGTGGCTTGACTAATGCCCCTGCAGCTTTCCAGCAGTTCATTAATACTATCTTCACTGATCTGTTAGATGTTTGCATCATTGTCTACTTGGACAATATTCTCATTTACTCCTCCAACAAGGCTTCATACACTGAGCATGTCCAAGAGATACTCCAATGACTCTACAAGCACGGACTTTATGTTAAACCTGAAAAATGCAAATAGTCTACTAGTATGACCTCTACCGAGTATCTCGGCTACCAGCTCTCATCCTCCGGCCTCTCTATTCTATGTCCCTTGACAAGATCAAGGCTATCCAAGACTGGCTCAAACCCCACAAAGTTAGAGATATTCAAACTTTTCTCAGTTTCGCAAATTGCTACCATTATTTCATCTCTGCTCACTCCAACATCATTGTTCCTTTGGCTCACCTCACTCACAAAGGCACTCTGTGGAAATTTGATGACAACTGCTGTGCAGCCTTCCAGAAGCTTAAGGATGCTTTTATCTCTGCTCCTATTCTTACTCATTGGCTTCCTGATGCTCCCTTAATCATAGAGACAAATGCCTTAAACTATGCCATCGCTGGAATACTTTTACTCCACTGCCCTGATGATGAAATCCAGCTGGTTGCATTCTACTCTCAGACTTTGACATTCTCTGAGCTTAACTACAACACCCATGATAAGAAATTATTAGTCATCCATGAAGCTTTGCAGACCTGGAGACATTATCTCAAAGGCTCCAGTACTCCAATCAATGTCATCACTGACCACCAAAACCTTGAATATTTCTCTACCACCAAACTCTTGACTTGACAGCAAGCCTGCTGGTTGGAGTTCCTTGGTCAATTTAATGATTGTTCATTTCTGCCCTGGACATCTTGGAGCTAAACCCAATGCCCTCACTTGCCCAGCCATTGGGACATCTATCCCAAAGAGTAGGGACTATGCTCACATCAATCCACACAATTTTAGACCTGTTTTTACCCAAGAACAGCTTGCATCCTCCCTTAGAGCGACCTATCTTGCAACTCTGGTACTCCAAGCTAGTACTCTCTTCAACCTTGAATCCCTCCACAATAACATCCACTCTGCACTTTCCTCTGATCCTATCACAATAAGACATGTGACATGTCTTTATCCATCTCTGAAGATTATTGTTGAAAAGTTGACAAAGATGATTTCTTAAAATTAGATTATCACATCTATGTCCCCAACTTCAATGATTGCTGCCTCCATGTCCTTCAATACAAACATGATCACCTGCTCTCTGGACACTTCAGACAAAACCAGACTTTGGAACTCATTCACTGTGAATACACTTGACCTGATATTAGGACTTTCATTAGCAAACTACTACCAAAAACTCCCCAGAACACACAAGAATATCACAGTGGTGCCACTGTCCTCATAGCACCTGGCAGAAATTAAGAAAGCCCAGTGTTTCCTAGCATCCCAGAAGTTATGTACTCAGCACATAACAACCTCAGAATCTTCACTCTACCTACAGTACCTGACAGAACACAAGAACACAAGAGCACACAGAACTCTCTAGTTCCCCAGATACCCAGTACATAACAGACTGTCTTAGAAAATCTACTCTACTCCCAGTAGTACCCAATAGAAGTTAGAACACAAGAATGCACAGAGCCCCCTGGCCATATTCCAGAAGTCAAGCAACACTGGCAGACTCCTATCTCAGAACACCTAGTATGACATAATAGTACTAGGTTTCTAGATGGGTACATGGGTATCATAAACCAATGTAACCATACCCACTAGCATAGGCACCAAAAACCAGCAATGGCATACCCACAGCTTGAGGTTTGCACACAGCCTGAGGTCTTCATGATCATGGAAACACACCATTAGATGCAACACTTGAATGCAATTTGAACTCAATGACACAACTTGAACATTATGTCACCGCCACATCATCCAAGTCACTAGCAGACTGCCACATGACCATCACCCACAGGCTAATTATCCACATTGCCAGTGTGCCTGCTACCATTGTTGACAGTGTGGCAATATGAATTTCTGCTGATAGCAGTGCTCAAGTTGTGGTTATAGCATAGTGCCAGTGCCATGTTGTCAACATCATAGCCCTTACAACCCTTGTGAATATGTTACATAGTTTGACAATACTCTATCACCCTTGTCCTCTTCATTGTCATCATTGACATGCTGATGGTGGCACCCCTTCATGTTGTTACTGCCCTCATTGTCAGCATTGTCATCATTGTCATGGTCACTGATGTTGCAATGTTGTGGCCCTCATAGCAATCATCAACTTGGTGGCATGTCATCACATGCCTGCTGTTGTTGTTATTCGAGTTGCTAGTATGTTGGGCCTGTTATTGTCATCAATGGGATGATGATGATACACCATTCAAGTTGCATCACCAAAAAGTGATAGATCATTCACATCTTCTTCCACAGTTGTGGTCTTTGAGGTTATCTTAAGCTGGCTCTGTCCGTATCATCGCTGGCAGCATTACAAGTGCACTTGGTGTCTGTTATGATTTCGACTTTTATTCCTAACTTTGACGATCACTCCAACTTTTTACCTTATGTTTTCTAACTTGATCTTTACTTTCTTTGATCACGTAACTTACATGTGTTATGTCTCATGGCAAGGCTATACTTAGAACTCAATCCAATTGGCTGCCACATTTATGCTTCTATCTTTCATTTCCAATATCAAGGCTATGCCTTATCTCTTATCTATGACTCATTCTGATTCCTTATCTATGATAACACCTTATGCTTGATGCATGGCGCACAGCCATTCCTTATCCACCAATCATTGATTCTCTTCTTATCATTGTATGACTTCCCTAGTAGAAAATAGGTACAAACATGTACAAATTCTAGTTAGTATATAAAGGCTTGATGCCACCTCCAGAGACTTCAGTAAAGTTCTCTTGGAGTTTTTGCCTCTTTTGAGTGACTTAGCCTCTTTCTTCTACACTTTTACAAGCTCAAGTCTTAGGCTTGTTTCACTAGAACTTTACTACCCCTACTACCGTTCTTAATGAGCCAGCCACCTCATCAGCCTAGATCTCTAGTAGCAACCTCACTTAGTCACAAGTAGGTCTTCTTTATCAAGTCACTGATTGGCCCTCAGAAAACAAAGTGAATGTTGATGCTAACATATCTTGAGTGCAATCTACTCCTAGAACTCCATCTCCATCTCACGGTCTCTGGGATCTAGCCCCCAGAAGATTTACCTGCCAGACGCTCACTGCAGCACAGAGAGAGCTTAAGGAAGAGTTAAGAGGGATATTCGTGGGTCTTGAGCAGGTTCAAGACTTGGACATAGAGCCAGTGGTATTAGCTTAGGCCACATCGACTTCAAACATCAATAGAATTCTTTAATTGGGCTTTGGACAATGAGCTCCTAGAGGAGATCGTGCAGCTGGTAGACAGAGAACCAGAGTTGAGCATGGAGGAAAGCAGCACCCTCGGTCCAGAAGTCAAGAGGGAACCAACCCCCATAGTAGTGCCTCTCTATGTAAAAAAGGAGGTGAAAAAAGAAGCAGCGGACTTCTCAGCGATACAGCCCACATCATCAGAAGGTACCCCTGAGTGGGTACCAGAAGAAAGGGAATCATCAGATCCCAACCAATACTCGCCCCCTCCACAGGTAGCATCCAGGAGAGAAAATAGGATATTCAGGCAATACTGGGAACACATAGACCACCTAGCAGTACAGAGACCGAGACTCCATCCCAGAGACATATTAAAGAAATCCGCACACTATGCACCTTACTAGTACCTTATGCAAGAATTGCTCTATGCAACCATCTTTACCCTCTGTACCATCATCCTTACACCCCTTTACATCATCTATTCCACTCAGGCTCATTTGAAGCCAGTCTATTTTTCAGTCACAGTTTCCCATATCAAGGAGGAAGTAACAACAAAGAACTCAGAAGGAGATAACGGCCGAAACAATACACACACACATCCTCAAACCAGTCAAAACCTTGACAACAAAAACATTAACAAGAGAAACTGAGGAGGGTCAACAATCACAAGGAAATCATACACTCTCATGGCCTATTCCCTTACTTCCTTTAGTGAGGCTATGGGAGCTACAAATTCTACAAACACCGGAATGGGCATGTGGTAGAAAAATAGGTTGCAAGCAGTCATCAGAGCACTCCAAGACTCAGACTTGGGTTGGGAGGATAAAGTACAGGCTATCCTTATTGAGTTTCAACAACAAGAAGCTCGCAAAAACCAGCTTGAAATAGTAATCAATAAATCCCTAAACGAGATCACAGATCTCCAAAACAAGCTAAACAATGCAAACACCCTCATTGCTACATTAATGGCCTCTGCCAGAACTTCTTCATCTTCTTCTTCTAAGAAAAACCAAAATTCCATGTCATTGAAAATAGAGATATTCACAGACCCAGGAGAATTCAATGGGGAATCTGCCAAGTTTGAAGAATGGTGGGCCAAGATGCAAGGATAGTTGATGGTAAATGCTGCAACTATACTCCCAGGGTCACATCAAGCAGTTCTAGCCATACTCTCATAGTTAAAAGGAACACGAGCAGGACCCTTTGCACAAACATGCCTAAAGAAAGGTGCAGGGTATTCATGGGCAACCCTAGAAGACAAAATACAGAGTCTCTTCAGGATAACCAATCAAAGAGATTGGGCAAGAGTGGAAATAGAAAAGCTCAAACAAGGAACAATTAGTGTTTTAAAGTCCAGTTGGCAACTGGTCAGGCAACTGGCAACCGGACTGGACTGTTGATTGGTTGCAACCGGACTGCAGTTGCAGTTGCCTGGAATTATTTATCTGACCAGTTGCAGTTGCCTAGATTTCTGAAAATTCAAAAGACTGGTCACAACCGGTCGCAACCGGTCTTTTTGGTAGCCCCTATGTAGCCCATATGTTCCCCCTATCCATGTACACTTCCCATAATTTGTTCAGAATTTTACATATTTTATTTGAATTTATACAGATCAATCCATTTTGGTACCCCCCTAATCCAACATATGACCCGGTTTCGATCATACCTTCCGATCATGCGGTCCGATCTCCACACATCATAGGAGTATATTGTAGCTAATAGTGCGTAGAATAATGTATCTCACTAGTGTAAATCATGAATCCCACTGTGTGAATTGTTATAGCCAGATTCGGGTCAGCATGTAGTCATATGCCCTCCTGACTCAACACCTGACCCGGATTTGGCTATAACATCTGTCCCTGTGCTCCGATCCTCACGCTCTATAGGAATGATATGTAGCCAGGAGTATGTAGAATATGTTATCTCACTATGGGAAATCATGAAACTCACTGTGGGAACCGATATAGCCAAATCCGGGTCATATGTCCCCTGAACAGACATACACCCTGAAATACATCATATCTCTTGATCGTGTGGTCCGATCCTTATGGTCTATAGGAGTTAGTTGTAGCTAAGAAAGTAATCTACATTATCTATCTATAGATCGAAGCCTGAAAACCAGTTGCAGACCAGTCCTGGACCGGTTTTGGTCAAGACTGGTTGCAACTGGTTGCAACTGGTCAAAAAGACTGGTAGGACCGGTCCTGATCGGTCTCGGTTGCGGTCTGGGGCCTCCAGGACCTTGCTAGGACCGGTTTTGGTCCAGTTGCATGCTCTGGGGGTCAAAAAACCGGACCAGACCGGACTTTTAAACACTACATTTCGACGCCCAACCCGTTCAACGGCTGGCAAGGGAGGTTACCTCGCTCAGCTACGGAATGTGGCGCTCGCCATCGAGACACCGAAGCCAAAGTCCAAACAGTCTGTGAGGCGAGGCGTCACGGTGACAGACCCTGTGAATTTGATGGCTCCAACTCCACGCCACCGATCTCGAAGAAAAAAGGACGGGAAACAGAGGGTAAGTCACTACAGACCAGTAACATACGTCACACATTAACCATCGACTTAGGAAACGGATATTAGTGCAATGCAAGTTGAACAACCCCACGCAAATCCCCAGCCACCGCTCGAGAAATCAGCCCCTCGAGGACGTTTCGGTTTTCAGCCTCAAGGTACCTTTGTTGGGACACAGACGGTCCAGGACTACGAGAGGGACCGCCGTGTTCCTAACCAACCCCAGGCTTCCATCAGACAGCACAAACCTCTGCCACACCCAGGGTCAGACGACCTATTCAATGGTCCGCTATCAGCCATTTCCTCACATGGCGGTCAGCAGGAGATGCCAGATAGACGTGAGGATGATTTCGGTACTGTACCCTTCTTCTTATTCTGTTATTATTACTGATCTATTTTCAGGGATGATGTATGAAGACACTGTCGACCAGCGTCAGGTTGCAGAGCAGGAAGTCGACCGAGCTGATACTCCCCTGCTTGACCATGAAATGGGAGATTGTCAGCAAAGCGTTGACGGAGGCAACGACTCAGACGAAGGCCGGCAAGACAGTTATGATGACGAGGACAGCGGCCGCGAAGCTGCCAGTGAGGACAAGGACGGCAGTTTAGAAGACAAGAACGAGGAGCGCTACAACATGAATGAGGACCGTGATGAGGACCAGAACAGCGATCATGAAGACGAGGATTTACAAGGTACCTACACCCACGAGGACGAAGAGCAGCGCCTACAGTTCAACCGTTGCCACTCCCAGCGCTTACCGTCTTCCCCTCCCCGCTCCCGTGCCAATTCTAGAGTGCCTGGCCCAGGGAATGGCACATCTGGTGACATGGAACTGCGTGGTGAACACCCAAATCGCATTGCGGTACGCCAAGGCAACGAACTCGTAAGTACTAATCCTGCATCATTTCATGTAATTGACCCCCTCTTTTTTGTTCAGGCAGGGGCTGATTATGATCTACTTGACCGTCATCATTTAACCAATCGTCGCTGCAAATCACCTTCCCCCACCTTTCTCTCCAGTGTTCGGAGTGGGGATGCTGGAGATGGTCACAGGTCAAAGAGGATGTGTATAAGCAATAAGCCTGGCGATAGCAAGATGGCCCAGGTTGCTGTCCCACGGGCACATGGTCCTACCACTGTTGTTTCCAAGTCTCGTCAGGGCTCAGGTGTTGTTCCTCAGCCTCGCAGTGGTGTTACTACTATTGTTTCCAGGCCACATGAGGATCCGCGTGCCATTCCATTGGATCGTGACGATACCGCAGCCGTTCCTAGGCCTCGCGAGGATGCACGCGCCGTTCCCAGACATTCAAGAGGGGACGTTCGTGATGTCCCAGCTGCCCCAGTGCCTCATCATGACGAAGATGGTGCTGCTGTCCCAGGGTTGCCTACGAGAGCTCCTGAATCCGTCGATCGAGAAGACGCTGGAAGTCCTGTGGTACCGATGCAAGTTCAACGCCACGGTAAATACTCGAAGAATCCGAAAGGGAGCGTTCTGACCAAAGCGTGTACAATTTCCTTCTACCCTCCCCTTTGGGCTAACCTGCTGGAGACTGCAAAAGCTCACGTCCGTCTTTCCTTGTTTATGGCTCATCCTTTTCTCCGTGCACAGACGGCAATATCCGGCCAGTGTTCAGAAGTCTTATTCGAGATTGTTGCAAAGTACGAGAGAGAGGGCAAGGCATTGGAAGCTGGTCAGTGCAGTCGTGACGTTGTATCGAGCGCTCGGTGCTGACTCGGAGGTCAATAACCTGTTCTAGGGTATTGGGATGACAAGCACAAGCATGAAATGGCGCGTTTGGTGAGTTGGCATTTCATTTACGTGGTTATACACTTACAGCATGTTAGCTTTTCTATGACACGCAGACGTTCCGAAGCGAAATCAAGAAATCCATGCAAGAGATAATCCCGGTTGCGTACCAACTCATTGTCCCCGAGCATATAATCAATCAGGCTGCGAGGCTAGAATTCATCAAAGACAAAGCTGCCGGTTTACTCCAAGGGTCGCAATACCTGAAGGGTGCCGATGACAAACAGGTATGGATTACCATTAGGGTATTCTGCAAGGTCACTGACTGTTAGCAGGGACGCTCGTCTCACTTTTCCCATCCTGCTCTCAAGAGTATATGCCATGCGGTCTTTTATCGTAACTCATCGAAGAGTCTCCATAACTTTGCCCAGTTTCGAACGACGGTTCCGAAAACTGCCGTTGCACTGGTAGCGGCATATGTATGTTGTCCCCTTTTTTTTCTTGCTGGAACTCAACTCTCGTTACCACCTAGGTCCATACCTTACTCACGGTTTGGAAGAACAATGGATGCAACAAGGGCCAACCCGTAAATTCCGACATGGTGGAGGCGACATACAAGAAGTTATTGGCGAATATCCAGAAGGTTTCCAAGCACGCATATCATGGTGCAAAGCTGGAAGACACCTTCGCGGAATGGGCGCAAAGTGGAATGTAAGTTTCATTGTACTCTATGGTCACTTGTATTGATTTATATTCGTTGATTTTAGGGTCGGTTTCACTGCGCATGTGGACAATGGTAGTGATGACGATGAGTTTGGTGGTGTAATCTCCGACTTTGATGACTCAGATGGGTGATTGTGTACATCAGCAAACCAGCCTTTCTCATTAGCCGAGACGACAGCATCTTGCCGAGCCCCAGCACTGTGCCACTGCTGTCCAATTCTGTCAACCACTAGGGCAGTTGGTATGTCACACATGGCACTGCCCCGTTTATGTTATTCCCTACGTCTTACAAAGAAGCGACGGCAGAGCAATAGAAATACTTTTTCGAGTGACGACATCGCACCGTGTACTCAACTTGAATTACAACGTATTCAGTCCATCATGATTGTCACACTGCTTAAAGTTATATAGCACAAGGTATATTATTAATCCAGATTTACATCGAGCACCGAAAAAGAAGGTACAAAGGGGTGATTTGCAGAGTTGGAACCTATTAAGATGTTTAAAAAAGGTAGGGATTCGAGTGTAGGAATACATACCACACGACGGTGAAGGAGGCGATGAACAGAACAAATGGTCTTCCCGCGCGGCGTACTCGTGAGCTACAGGGATGCCGTTCTGTCGAATTACAAAGCGGACACGGCCAATGAAA